>JAHHZJ010002131.1:0-41510 GCA_021437245.1 Aegilops speltoides
GTTTGGCCAAACAAGCTAAAGCGGAGAAGGAAGCAAAAGAAAGCCCAAGAGCGCAGAACAACTTGGCCACTCAGAAATTGAGCTACCGCCAAGATAGTGCGCCTGAGAGCCTTGAGAGGATAGTTGAAGATAAGTTCCATGCTCGACGCCGATCAAGTGCGTGTCACCCAACAAGCTTGAGGCAATCGAGGAAGCTAAGAGGGAAAAGGCAATCATGAGGGAGATGGAAGATGATCTAGTCCAGATGACTATGAGCAGCCCGCAGAAGGCCTCAAAGCCCAGATCACCGCTATTCCAAAGGATGCACCCTGTTACTACATCAAGACCTCCCACCTCTGGCCCAAAGACCAGCCCAAGATCCACTCCTCCACCCGCACTTCACAGAAGCTTTGCAGATGCAGCTATCTCCACTCCATCGACGCAATGGACCGCCAACAGAGTCCCGAGTGACGATTAGCTCTATACCTTTCAACTTTTTGGTAACTTGTTGCCAAAGGGGAGAAATTGTATAGATCATAGGGCTTCAGAGAGAGTGCTCATTTTTTGCTCTTTCGCTTATGGTTTTCCTTGAGATACTTTTGAGTTCTTTGAGACATTTCGTGTGTTTGATACCACGCTTGTTTCGATCTTGATGAGTGCTTGATCATACCGTGCTTAATGTGTGCTTGATGCTTATCATATTCCATTCATATCTTGTATGATCACTTACTCATGTCTTGGTGATTGGGTGCATGTTATTCATTCTTATCATTTTGTGCGCCCACCAAGATGTATGTGACATGGAAGAGTAACCCATGATCCTAATCGATTGTGCATTTGCATTCAAACGCAAATCTTAAATAATGCACAAATTTAGGGGAGCTCTTGCTTATCACATACTTCTCAAAGCATTATGTTATTCATTGATTATATCATTTGTCGGTTTTGATCTATATTGTCATCAATTACCAAAAGGGGAGATTGAAAGTGCAACTAATCCCGTGTGGTTTTGGTAATTAATAACAACATATATATCATTGAACTAATCATTTCTTGAGAATATTTCAAAGTTCATGATATGGGTATGGCAATGACGATGATGTGGACCCTCAAAATGCTAAGGAAAACATTGGCAAAAAGCTCAAGACTCCATTTTTGGTTTAGTGATCCAAGATCACATTGAGTCCATAGGAAAGCCAATACTATTAAAAGGGATGAGGTTATGATGATGATCCGTTGCTCAAAGTGCTTAGTGATTTATCTCTCAAACATCGTTAATCTTTCATTCCAACATAAACCCATAAGTAATCTCGGTCCCACCGATTCCAAACCCACCACACCGAGATGAACCACCCACCATATACCCAAACCCTAAGATTCTCGGATTTTCCGATTCCAAACTCGGTCATACCGAATTGGTGTTGCAAGCTTCAGAACCTTCAGACTCAAATCGGTGTCACCGAGATGAGAAAGTCGGTCCCACCGAGATTGGCAAACCCTAGACTTTGGAAGAATCGGACTAACCGAGATTGTATTTTCGGTCCCACCGAAAATCCCAACGCTCACAAGATTTGAACTTCGGTCCCACCAGTTGTCAACTTCGGCCCGACAGATTGGTCAAATGTGTGTAACGTTGGATTTTGTGTGGAGGCTATAAATACCCCTCCACCCCTCTTCATTCGGAGAGAGCCATCGAAGAACTACTCCTACCTTACATTTGAGAAGAAAACTACCTACCCTTGTGTTGAGATCAAGTTGCTCCACTCCCACCATATGAAACTTGATTTCTAGCCTTCCCAAGTTGCTTTCCACTCAATCCCTTCCTCCACCACAGCCAAATCATGAGGAGAGTTGAGTGTGGGAGATTATCATTTGAAGCACAAGAGCAAGGAGTTCATCATCACCAACACCATCTATTACCTTTTGGAGGGTGCCTCCTAGATTGGTTAGGTGTCACTTGGGAGCCCGTCATGATGTGGAGTTGAACCAAGGAGTTTGTAAGGTCAAGGAGATCGCTTACTGTGAAGATCTACCCGAGTAAGGCTAGTCCTCCGTGCAAGCCATGATGGCATAGACAAGGTTGCTTCTTCGGACCCTTCGGGTGGAGCCTCCGTGGACTCTCAGCCTACCCTCCGTGGGTTGAAGTCTCCATCAACGTGGATTGACGATAGCACTACCTATCGGAACCACGAGAAAATCTCCGTGTTCCAAATTATGCTTGCTCTTCTCCACCTCTCATTTACTATAATGCAATTTACTTTCCGCCACAACTCTAGAATTGCATGTAGGTGATACTTGACTTGGTTATCATTGTGAACTTGCAAGAATCTACTCCAATCAAAAGGCTAAGTTTTAAGTTGTCAAGTAGTCTAATCACCCCCTCTAGACATACTCCGATCCCACAGGTAAGAAGAGGGGTAGAAAGGTAAAACGCAGGTTGGTACAACAGTGTCCAACAGTGCCCCCTACCTAACTCGATGGCAGGGACAAGGGCATTTAATGCCCGTCCGGTCGCTTCCAATGTGTAGAGAGGAGTGATCATAGAGCCACCGGTTGCCACGATGGCGCCTTCTCAAATCCGCTTGCCACCACCGCGATATGGGCGTAGCGCCGCCACGCGTTCCTTGGGATGGCCTTGTGATGACACGTCACGGATGCGCTGGAGTTCGGTGGCAGCCTTGCTGCAAGTGCCTTGTCATGCCCTTCTCTTGTTGTGCCGGCAGTTTGCTGCCTCGGCCTTGCCGACGCTGGGCGCCAAGGCAAGTCTTCGAGATGCCTTGTCGGCCTTCCGCAAGCTCCTCGCCGGGCCTCGCTTTCTGTGGTTAATACTTTGTTCTTGAATGGCAGTAGGGTGTGATGGAGGTCTTGGCGGGCGCCCAAGCCTTGCTGGGTGTCATGATCACTGCAGACAAGTTCGGGTACTAAGGTACCCTACTTTAGTACACCGACAACTATCGTTATCGCTTAGTGATAAAGTAAAACAATTACATGGCGATTGCATTACATACAATAAAGCGACAACCATATGGATCCTGCCAGTTGCCGATAATTTTGTTACAAAACATGATCATCTCATACAATAACTTATATCACATCATGTCTTGACCATATCACATCACGTAAAGCCCTACAAAAACAAGTTAGACGCCCTCTACTTTGTTGTTGCAAGTTTTACGTGGCTGCTACCTCTTAGCAAGAACCGTTTACCTCACGCATTAAAAACCACAACGATTTTTCATCAAGTGTGTTGTTTTAATCTTCAACAAGGACCGTATGAGTCAAACTCGATTCAACTAAAGTTGGAGAAACAGACCACAAACACCAATGTGCATAAGTATCGCCCATCACAACAAATACCGCCGAATCAAAGTATGACATGTCGGTAGCAAGATGACTATTATACCACAACTTTGTGTTCTACCTGCATATAACATCTACGCATGGACCTGGCCTGATGCCAACGTTGGGGAACGCTAATTTTAAAAACCCTACCATCATGCAAGATCTATCTAGGTGATTCATAGCAACAAGGGAGAGTGTGTCCATGTACCTCATAGATTGAAAGCGAAGCGCTATGTAACACGTTGATATAGTCGAACGTCTTTGCAATCCAACCATCAAGTACCGAACGACGGCACCTCCGCGATCTGCACACGTCATTTCGGTGGACGCCCTTCAACTCTAGATCCAGCCGAGGCCGGAGAGTTCCATCATCAACGACGCAGTGATGGTGATGATGAAGAACGGCGAGGCTTCGCCTAAGCACTCTAATACGATATGACCGAGGTGGAAAACTGTGGAGAGGGACACCGACACGGCTAAAGATCAACTTGTGTTCACGGGTGCCCTTTGGCCGAGATATAAAGGAGGAGGGAATATGGCCGGCCCAAGTGGGCACCTGTGTGTGGGGATTGAAGGAAATATGCCCTAGAGGCAATAATAAAGTTATTATTTATTTCCTTATATCATGATAAATGTTTATTATTCATGCTAGAATTGTATTAACTGGAAACATAATACATGTGTGAATACATAGACAAACATAGTGTCACTAGTATGCCTCTACTTGACTAGCTTGTTGATCAAAGATGGTTATGTTTCCTAACCATAGACATGTGTTGTCATCTGATTAACGGGATCACATCATTAGAGAATGATGTGATTGACATGACCCATTCCGATAGCCTAGCACTTGATCGTTTAGTATGTTGCTATTGCTTTCATGACTTATACATGTTCCTGTAATATGAGATTATGCAACTCCCGTTTACCGGAGGAACACTTTGGGTACTACCAAACGTCCAACGAATCGGGTGATTATAAAGGAGTACTACAGGTGTTCCAAAGGTACATGTTGAGTTGGCGATTTGAGATTAGGTTTTGTCACTGATTGCTCTGGAGAGGTATCTTCGGCCCTCTCGGTAATGCACATCATTATAAGCCTTGCAAGCAATGTGACCAATGAGTTGGTTACGGATGATGCATTACGATCGAGTAAAGAGACTTGCCGGTGAGATTGAACTAGGTATTGATACCGACGATCGAATCTCTCGCAAGTAACATACCGATGACAAAGGGAACAACGATGTTGTTATGCGGTTTGACCGATAAAGATCTTCGAGAATATGTAGGAGCCAATATGGGCATCCAGTTCCTTATTGGTTATTGACCAAGAATAGTTCTAGGTCATGTCTACATAGTTCTCGAACCCGTAGGGTCCGCACGCTAACGCTAATGGCGACAGCTATATGAGTTTATGAGTTTTGATGTACCAAGGAGTTCGAGTCCCGGATGAGATCGGGACATGACGAGAGTCTCAAATGGTCGAGACGTAAAGATCGATATGTTGACGACTATATTCGAGCTCGAAAGGTTCCGAGTGATTCGGTATTTTTCGAGTACCGGAGAGTTACGGAATTCGCCGGGAGAAGTATTGGGCCTTATTGGCCCTCAAGGGAAAGAGAGAGGGCGCCTAGGGCAGGCCCGCCCTCTCATGGCCTAGTCCGACTGGACTAGGGAGGGCCGCACCCTCCTTCCTTCCCTTCTTCCCTTCCTTGTCTCCTACTCCTAATACATGGAAGGACTCCTCGTTGATTAGGGGGGGAATCTCTCCTGGGAGTAGGACTCCCCAGGCGCGCCATAGTAGAGGGCCGGCCCTCCTCCTCCACTCTTTATATACGGGTAGGGGGCACCTCATGAACACGGTTGATCTACGGATCGCTTTAGCCGTGTGTGCCCCTTCCACCATATTCCACCTCGGTCATATCACACGAGTTTAGGCGAAGCCTCAGAACATCATCATCGTCACCACGCCGTCAGGCCGACGGAACTCATCTCCGGTGCTTTGCTGGATCGGAGGCCGGAGATCGCCATCGAGCTGAACGTGCTGAACTCGAGGCCCGTGACGTCGGTGCTTGGATCGGTCGGATCGTGAAGACGTGACGACTACATCAACCGCTACAGTTAACGCTCGCCACGGCTCACGAGGGCGTGGACGAACACTTCCCTCTTGTTGCTATGCCATCACCATGCTTCTGCGTGAGCGTAGGAATTTTTTTGAAATTACTACGCTACCCAACAAAGGGCATCCGAGCCTAGGTTTTATGGTTTGATGTTATATGCATGAGTAGAACACAAGTGAGTTTTGGACGATATAGTCATCATACCGCTGTCATGTCATACTTTGGTTCGCGGTATTGTTGGATGAAGCGGCCCGACCGACGACATGCCAGACGCTACGCGAGACTGGTTCTACCGACGTGTTTTGCACACAGTGGCTGGCGGGTGTCGGCCAACTTTAGTTGAACTGAGGCTACGCCTGGTCCCTGCGAAGGTTAAACGGAGTCTATTTGACAAACTATCGCTGTGGTTTTGATGCGTAGGTGAGATTGGTTCTTGCTTAAGCCCGTAGCAGCCACGTAAAACTTGCAACAACAAAGTAGAGGACGCCTAACTTGTTTTTGCGGCATGTTGTGATGTGATATGGTCAAGACGTGATGAGATATAAGTTGTTGTATGAGATGATCATGTTTTGTTGAAGTTATCGGCATCGCGTAAGCTCTATGGTTGTCTCTTTGTCGCATAAGATGCAAGTGCCAAATAATTGCTTTACTTTATCGTTATACGATAGCAATAGTTGCAAGAGCAATAGTTGGTGAGACGACCATGTGATGACACATTGATATAGATCAAGATGATGAAGATCATGGTGTCGCGTCGGTGACGATAGAGATCATGACAAGATTTTGAGATGGAGATCAAAGGCGCAAGATGATCATGGCCATATCATGTCACATATTTTAATTGCATATGATGTTTATCTGTTATACATCTTATTATGTTTTGTTTGACGGTAGCATTTTAAGATGATCTCTCACTAATTATCAAGAAGTGTTCTCCCGAGTATGCACCGTTGCAAAAGTTCTTCGGCCGAGACACCACGTGATGATCGGTGTGATAGGCTCTACGTTCAAATACAACGGTGCAAAACAGCTTGCACACACGAATACTCAGGTTAAACTTGACGAGCCTAGCATATACAGATATATTCTGAACACGGAGACCGAAGGTCGACGTGAATCATATAGTAGATATGATCAACATAGTGATGTTCACCATTGAAACTACTCCATCTCACGTGATGATCGGGATGGTTTAGTTGATATGGATCACGTAATCACTTAGAGGATTAGAGGGATGTCTATCTAAGTGGGAGTTCTTAAGTAATATGATTAATTGAACTTAAATTTATCATGAACTTAGTCCTCGTAGTATTTTGCAAATTATGTTGTAGATCAATAGCTCGATTGTTGCTTTCATATGTTTATTTTGATATGTTCTAGAGAAAACTGTGTTGAAAGATGTTAGTAGCAATGATGGATTGGATCCGTGATCCGAGGTTTATCCTCATTGCTGCACGAAGAAGTATCCTTAATGCACCGCTAGGTGACAAACCTATTGCAGAGCAAATGCGACGTTATGAACGCTTGGCTAGCTCAAAAGGATGACTACTTGATAGTTTAGTGCACCATGCTTAAACGGCTTAGAATCGACTTCAAAGACGTTGAACGTCATGGACCATATGAGATGTTCCAGAGTTGAAGTTAATATTTCCAGCAAATACCCGAAAGAGAGATATGAAGTCTCCAACAAGTTCTAAAACTAAAAGATGGAGGAGAATCGCTCAACTAGTGAGCATGTGCTTAGATTGTCTGGTACTTCAATCGCTTGAATCAGTGGGAGTTAATCTTCCGATAAGATAGTGATTGACAGATTCTTAGTCACCATCACTAAGTTACTAGAACTTCGTGATGAACTATATGCAAAGGATGACGAAACGATTCCCGAGCTCTTCGTGATGTTGAAATCACGAAGGTAGAAATCAAGAAAGAGCATCAAGTGTTGATGGTTGACAAGATCACTAGTTTCAAGAAGAAGGGCAAAGGAAAGAAAAGGAACTTCAAGTGGAAAGACAAGCAAGTTGCTCCCACGAAGAAACCCAAAGCTGAACCAAAGCTCAAACCGAAAGCTTACACTACAAAGGAAATGGTCACCGAAACGGAAGTACCTTGAATATTTGGTGGATAAGAAGGATGGCAAAGTGAACAAGGGTATATTTGATATACAGGTTATTGATGTACCTTACTAATGTTTATAGTAGCCCCGAGTATTTGATACTTGTTCCTAAGATTAGTAATTCAAACGGAGTTGCGTATAAACAGAGACTAGTTAAAGGTGAAGTGACGATGTTTTTTGGAAGTGGTTCCAAGATTGATATGATCATCATCGCACACTCCCTATACTTTGGATTTGTGTTGAACCTAAATAAGTGTTATTTGGTATTATGCTTGAGCATGAATATGATTTGATCATGTTTTTGCAATACGGTTATTCATTTAAGTAAGAGAATAAACTATTGTTCTATTTACATGAATAAAACCTTATATGGTTACACCCAATAAACATAGTTTGTTGGATCTCGATCGTGGTGATACACATATTCATAATATTGAGGCCAAAAGATGCAAAGTTAATAATGATAGTGCAACTTATTTGTGGCACCGCCGCTTGTCATATCGGTAAAGCGATGAAGAAACTCCATAAAGATGGATTTTCGGAATCACTTGGTTATGAATCATTTGATGCTTGCGAACCGTGTTTTGGGCAAGATGACTAAAACTCCTTTTCAGAACAATGGAACGAGCTACCGACTTATTGGAAATAATACATATCGATGTATGCGCACCAATGAGTATGAAGGCTCGTGGCAAGTATCGTTATTTTCGACCTTCACAAGATGATTTGAGCAGATATGGGTATATCACTTGATGAAACATAAGTCTGAAATATTTGAAAGGTTCAAAGAATTTTAGAGTGAAGTGGAAAATCATCGAACAAGAAAATAAAGTTTCATGATCCATCATGGAGAGGAATATTTGAGTTACGAGTTTGGTCTTCAATTAAAACAATGTGGAATAGTTTCACAACACGCCACCGAACACCACATCGTTATGGTGTGTCCGAACGTCGAATCAAGCACTTTATTTGATATGGTAATCTATGATGTCTCTTATCGCTACACTATCTTTTTGGTTATGCATTAGAGACAATGCATTCACGCTTAAAATAGGGCACCATCTAAACCGCTGAGACGACAACATATGAACTCGTGGTTTAGCAAGAAACCAAGTTGTCGCTTTAAAGTTTGGGCTCAATGCTTATGTGAAAAAGTTTCATCCTGATAAGCTCAAACCCAAATCGAGAAGTGCGCTTCATAGAATACCCAAAGAAAACTGTTGGGTACACCTTCTATCACAACCAAGGCAAGATTCGTTGTTATATTCGGATCCTTTCTAGAGAAGGAGTTTCTCTCGAAAGAAGTGAGGGAGGAAAGTAGAACTTGATGAGGTAATAGTACCGCTCCCTATTGAAAGTAGTCCATCACAAGAACCTTCCTGACAACTACACCAATTAGTGAGGAAGCTAATGATATTGATCATAAAACTTCGATCAAGTTTCTACCGAACCTCAGAGGTCTACCGAGTAAGATCCGCACCAGAGTGGTATAGTAATCCTGTTCGGAAGTCATGTTACTAGACCATGATAAACCTACAAACTATGAGGAAGCGATGATGAGCCCAGATTCGCGAAATGGCTTGAGGCCATGAAATCTGAGATTGGATCCATGTATGAGAACAAAGTGTGGACTTTGGTGGAGTCGCCATGATCGGCAAGCCATGTTGTATAAATGGATCTTCAAGAGGAAGACAGATGCTGATAGTAGTGTTACTATCTACAAAGCTCGACTTGTCGCAAAAAGGTTTTTGACAAGTTCAAGGTGTTGACTACAATGAGATTTTCTCAATCAGTAGCGATGCTTAAGTCTGTCCAATCATGTTAGCAATTGCCACAATTTATGAAATCGGCAAATGGATGTCAAAACTGCATTCCTTAATGGTTTTCTTAAAGAAGAGTTGTATATGATGCAACCGAAGGTTTTGTCAATCCTAAAGGTGTTAACAAAATGCAAGCTCCAATGATCCATCTATGGACTGCAAGCATCTCGAGTTAGAATATACGCTTGATATGTTGATCAAAGCATATAGTTTTGTACAGACTTACGGTGAAGCCTGTATTTACAAGAAAGTGAGTGGGAGCACTACAACATTTCTGATAAGTATATGTGAATGACATATTGTTGATCGGAAATAATGTAGAATTATTCTGCAAAGCATGAAAGGATACTTGAATAAGAGTTTTTCAAAGTAAGACCTAGTAAAAGCTACTTACATATTGAGCATCAAGATCTATTGAGATAGATCAAGACGCTTGATAAGATTTTCAATGAGTACATACCTTGGCAAGATTTTGAAATAGTTCAAGATGGAACAGTCAAAGAAAGAGTTCTTGCCTGTTGCAAAGGTATGAAATTGAGTAAGACTCAAACCCGACCACGGCAGTAAAATAGAAAAGAGAATGGTCATTCCCTATGCCTCAGTTATAGGTTCTATAAAGTATGCTATGTTGTGAACAGACCTATTGTATACCTTGCTCGAGTTTGACAAAGGAATACAATTTTGATCTAAGAGTAGATCATCGACAACGGTCAAGAATATCCTTAGTGAGGACTAAGGACATGTTTTCGATTATGGAGGTGATAAAAGAGCCCGTCAGTAAAAGTTACAACGATGCAAGCTTACACCAATCCAGATGACTCTAAGTCTCAATCTGGATACATATTGAAAGTGGGAGCGATTAGCTAGAGTAGCTCCGCAAGAGCATTGTAGACATAGAATATTTGTAAAATACATACGGCTCAATGTGACAATTCATTGACTAAGCTTTCTCACGAGCAAAACATGATCACACCTTAGTACTTTTGGGTGTTAATCACATAGCGATGTGAACTAGATTATTGACTCTAGTAAACCCTTTGGGTGTTACACATGATGATGTGAACTAGGTGTTAATCATATACGATATGAATATTGGGGTTAAATCACATGCATGATGTGAATCTAGATTATCACTCTAGTGCAGACTGAGGAAATATGTTCAGAGGCACATGTGTTAATGGGATCACAGAGAATGATGTGATGACATGGCTCCCATAGCCTAGCACGATCAAGTATGTTACATAAAGCCATGACTTACATGTTCAGAATTATGCAATTTCATTTACCGAGGAACATTTCAGGCTTCACAAACATCGCTATGCACTGCGATTATAGACACAGGTTCCTGAAGCGTTGGCCTTTGTCAGCCCTCACGTTTTGATTACGGGATGATTGGCTGACTACAAGGAGCCTTGAGTCCCTAGGCAGGCTTGCCTCTCTGCTATCGTCCAAATTGGACTAGGGGAGGCCGCACTCTCCTTCCTTCCCTTCTCTCTCTTCCCTTCCTTGTCTCCTACCCTAATACATGGAAGGACTGTTGGATTAGAAGGGGAATCCTACCCTGGGAGTAGGACTCCCCTAGGCGCGCCATAGTAGAGGGCCGCCTCCCTCCTCCACTTTATACGGGGTAGGGGCACCATGAACACGGTTGATCTACTGGATCGTTTCAGCTGCAGCGTGCCCCTTCCACCATATTCCACCGGTCATATCGTCAGCGGAGTTTAGGCGCGGCCCGCGCTTCTAGAACATCATCATCGCTACCACGCCGTTGCACACGGAACTCATGTCCGGAGCTTTGCTGATCGGAGGCCGGAGATCGTCATCGAGTGAACGTGTCAACTCGGAGGTCTGTGACGCTCGGTTTTGGATCGGTCGGATCGTGAAGACGCACGACTACATCACAATCACAAGCAGTTAACGCTCGCTACTCACGAGAGGGCACGGACGAACACTCTCCCTCTCGCTATGCCATCACCATGATCTTGCGTGAGCGTGAGGAATTTTTTTGAAATTACTACGTTACTCATCAGGATTCCTACTAGGACTCCTCACCAGTAGGATTCCTCCTCTTTCCTATTCCTAGTAGGAGGAGGGAAGGAGGAAGAGGGGAGAAGGAAGGGCCGCCCTCCTAGTCCAATTCGGACCAGCCCATAGGGGGCGGCAGCCACCCTTGAGGCCCTTCTCTTTCTCATATGGCCCATTAAGGCCCACTAATTCCCCCGAATCTTCAGAATCTTCAGATCAAAATATCCGAATCACTCTAACCTTCCGATGTCCGAATATAGCCTTCCAATATATTGATATTTATGTCTCGACCATTTCGAGAATCCTCGTCACGCCTATGATCTCATCCGAGACTAACAAACTTTGGTCATCAAATCACATAACTCATAATACAAATCGCATCGAACGTTGTTGCGGCGGACCCTACAGTTCGAGAACTATAGACATGACCCGACACATCTCCGTCAATAACCAATAGCGGAACCTGGATGCTCATATTGGCTCCTACATATTCTCACGAAGATCTTTGTCGGTCAAACCGCATAACAACACGTTGTTCCCTTTGTCATTGTATATACTTGCCCGAGATTCGATCGCTTCATCATACCTAGTTCAATCTCGCTACGGCAAGTCTCTTTACTCGCTCCGTAATACTTCATCCCACAACTAACTCATTAGTCACAATGCTTGCAAGGCTTATAGTGATGAGTATTACCGAGAGGGCCAGAGATACCTCCGAAACATGGAGTGACAAATCCTAATATCGATCTATGACAACCCAACAAACACCTTCCGAGACACCGTAGATCACCTTTATAATCACCCATTTATGTTGTGACGCTTGGTAGCACACAAAGTGCTCCTCCGATTCGGGAGTTGCATAATCTCATAGTCCGAGGAACATGTATAAGTCATGAAGAGAGCAGAACAATGAAATTGTAACGATCATAATGCTAAGCTAATGGATGGGTTATGTCCATCACATCATTCTCCTAATGATGTGATCCGCTCATAAAATGACAACACATGTCTATGGTTAGAAACGTAACCATCTTTGATTAACGAGCTAGTCAAGTGGAGGCATACTAGAGACACTATGTTTTGTCTATGTATTCACACATGTACTAAGTTTCCGGTTAATACAATTCTAGCATGAATAATAAACATATCATGAAATAAGGAAATAAATAGTAATTTTATTATTGCATCTAGGGCATATTTCCTTCAAAAGGATCTCTAATATTCTATCAGCGACACAAGATGCCCCAACACCGTCCAATGCAAATGTTGGGAGTGAAGATCCATGTAACAATCGGTATTAACTAGTGCCAACACGATTCCTATTGGTTCTCATGGATCAAATCATACTATTTTGGGTATTCGCTACTTTAGAACAATGAGGTAATGTGCAACCTACTCCAATGCATAAAGTATTGAACAGTTGTGTCCTTGTCCAAAATTCAAACTGGTCAAATTATGGGTCTAGGTTCTAGGCCTGATTCGCCCAAATCTCTACTAGCCATCGCCCACCAATAAAATGCATGAGGAGCGATACATATTTGGATAAACATAAAAATAATTTTTATGTTCTTGATGCCTTGATATGACCATAATTTTGTCGTTTGTTAAAACAGGATCATGCAGCCTGTTGCGGTTACAATCACATCACTAGATTCTATTTCAATAAGAAAATAGCGATAGATATATCGGGTCAAGCATTTGGAAACCAGTCATCACAATAAATCCTCTACTCTCCCGTTGGCCTCTTGATCTTCTCATACCTGACCGTGGCTCTAACACACCAAGAACCCCAAGCTCGGCAATTGTGTGCTACCTTGCAACACATACCCACCTCCTTGTAAGCACCAAGATCGTCTAGCCAGGTCCCTCCATGATCGAGGCTACATCATGCTCGTCGGTGACCTCCCCATGGTCTGTAACTTGTGGGAAATCGCCACGCTCGAGCTAAAGATCTCGTTAGAGAAATTTCACTGAGCGAATGTGATGATAACCGACTACCTCGAGGCCCACTGATGGAGAATCAATTTCACCTCCAAATGTGGTATGGGTACATTTCGATCCAATTTACAACTACATGTTCTAGAGATATTATTACAGAATAACCCCTTCTAGATTGGAGACTCGGTTATGAGGATTAGTAGGCATGATCGCAAGATAATTATTATCATTACGCTCACCCATGATCCGGATTATGCTTATGAATTACCCCTGAATTCTCGGAAGTTGGGGTGGTGAGCCGACTGTTTCCCTTTGGGCGCTTCTTGATCCGGAACAAGGACCATAGGGATAAGACGAGGATTGTGGTTAAGATTAGAGTTATCAATGTTGGCACTCGTCTATTAGTATTGTGCTTTTGCAGAATATTGATGATGTTGATATGAATTCATGGACATGCCTCACATACATCTTGTCCCGTGAGCTTATCATAACAAGGGGGTGAAGATCCATTGCCACCGACGGGTAACCCACATCCATTATCCCATGTGCATGGCGTTTTGGCATGATGAGGTGTTGGGAAACATTCCTATTGAACAAGTTGTGGTTGGCATGCATAATGAGCACTTGGGTGCTCCATATGAAGATGTTGATGTCGTTGAGGAGCATGTTGAACTTGTTATACCGAATGTTGCGCATCATGTGGCCTATTACGCAGCTCAACAACCTCGCTATTGCAATGGACAATGATGGGGACATGAATGGTGTTTCTCTTGATTTCATCCCTATTCCATCAGCACAAGAAATGGAGAACTCTACTCCCATTGTCAACAACCTTGTTTTTGTTGCCAATAACACTTATATGAATTATGAAGTCAACATTGAGTCTGGTACTGCTCCCATTGGCAACACTACTGAACCTGTTGTTGATGTCATGGTTGAAAATCTTGCTGCACTTCAGGGACTGATTGGCAACCTTGTTACTAATGCTCAAGAGATCATACCCAAGCTAGGTGGTTCCAAGATAGTTAATATTAAATGTAACCTAATTGGTGTGGAAAGTACAGACGAAACTGGGAGGAGATGTTATCTTCAGATACTTATTGTCTAGGATCAACCTGGTGCCACTAGTTCAACTAGGCTTGTTGAGATCACTGAGAACTCCTTTGTAGAAATCTGTAAGCCAGGGAATGGACCCAACAAGAGGAAGAAACACACTATTGTGGATGAATCACTCTATAGGAGGAGTGGCGAATGCCCGATCAACGTGGGCTTCAAAGACAAGGAGTCTGTTATGCTACTCTTAAAAGGACAAAGTTCAGAAAGTACAAACTCAAACTGATCTAAAGAACACCACTGGATCCAAGAAGAAACATTATGTTGTCGTTAACTTGGGACCCAAGTTCGATGCCATTATTGTTAACAAGAAAGCCCCACCACCTCCTTCCCTTTCCCTGGAGACCCTACAGGCTATAATCACTGGGCCTTGTAAGATGGCACCTCATGAAGTGTCGTCCTTAGTACTTAACTACGACAGCTCTCATGATTAGCTCCTCCATCAACTTCTAGGTTTTGGACTGCTCCCATATAAGCAGACCACCTATCCTAGTTTTATTTATTATGCTTCATGTTATGGATTTTATTCAGTATTGCTGGTGCCTGTGTGCGCATCTGAACTTCATGCTTTGTAATAAATTATAATGTTGGTGCTTGTGGGCACATTATGTCTGCTATTACTCCACTTTCAGTTATGTCTGTTATAAAGACTCCACTCTCATTATAAACTACATGTACTGTCTGGCATATATGCATGATGTAGTCCTTGTCCAATGCAGTTACTTTATTCTAGCAATCATCTTCATCTGGTATGAATATATCTCATGTTATGCTAATTCAGGCATGAGACAATCAACTCCCCTCAACAATGATCATGAACAGAAGCTAGAATACTTAATTGGAATGTGAGAGGCATCAATTCCTCTAACAGATGGATTGACATTAGACTTTAAGTGGATAAAAGTACATGTTGCATACTTACCATACAGGAAACCAAAAGGGAGTTACTTGATCAATCATATATAAAAAAAATTCTACCCCAGAAGATTCAATCAGCTCATCTATGTACCATCAGAAGGGTGCTCTGGTGGTATAATTACTATTTGGAATGGTAATATATTTAAAGACAAGTTGATATCAATGATTACTACCAAATCACCATTGAATTTACTTCCAATTTGGATAATTCTACTTGGTATATCACCAATGTTTATGGTCCTAACTCTACTAAAGGCAAGTTGGAAGTCACTACTTGGACGATGAACTTAGATACTTCCACCATGGAGCAGTGGCTAATTGTAAAGCCTAGATGATAGAAACATAGCTGGTGGGGACAATAACAACATGATGATGACGTTCAACAACATCATTGTAAATCATGACTTGGTTGAAATTCCTCTTAAAGTTCGGGAGTGCACCAAGAATTTCCCCCTACTGGAAAAACTAGACTATATTTTTACCAATTCTAATTGGACCACTAGATACCCAAATACCATGATTGTTACTATTGCAAAATTGTCTTATGATCATGTACCTATTAAGGTCCAAATAGAAAGTCATATACCTAAATGCCAAATATTTAGATATGAGGAATTCTAGGCTGAATCTAAAGGTTTTATTGAAACTGTTGATAACTATTGGAAGAATTGCACTTATTATGTAGATGTACAAAAAATATTGTGGTAAAATTCAAATCCATCAAAAAAAGGTTTGAAATCTTGGAGTAAGAAACTATCTCAGCTCAATAAAACAATTGAAAAATGTTGTTTCTATGTCAAGCTCCTAGATGGACTAGAGGACCAAAGGCTCTTAATTATTCAAGAAAATAACTTCAAGGAAGTGCTTATTATACACACAAATAAACTCTTGGAAACCAAGAGGAAGTACTGGAGAATTAAAGCCAACATCAGATGGGTTATCTAGTCGATGAAAATACTAAATTCTTTCATGCCATTGGTACACATGTCTTTAGAAATAACTATATCTCCTTCATTTTATGTTCTGACAATGTCATTGTCCATGACCATGAACAGAAAGCTACAATCCTATGGCAATCATTTAAAGAGGGAATTAGAATGGCTGATGACACTTCTATGAACTTTGACACCAATAATGTTGACCTGGAGGATCTAGAAATACCTTTCACACATGAGGGAATTGATGAGATAATCAAAACTATGCCAAATGACAAATCCCCTCGACCTGATGGATTTAATAGCATATTCTTGAAGAAATGCTGGCACATTATCAAGGACAACTTTTATAAATTCATACAGGATTTCTATGATGAAATAGTGGATGTCACACCTACCAACTCTTCAAATATTGCCTTGATCCCTAAAAAAGATAATCTCGAGACCCCTAATAATTTTAGGTCGAGCTCATTGGTGAGTATGCCCATTAAAATACTTACCTAGATACTAGCTAGCAAAGTTCAAATTATTATTGTTCCTCTGGTTAGCAAAAATCAACATGGATTTATCAAAACCAAAACCATTCAGGATTTCCTTGCCTAGGCATTTGAATACATCCATATGTGCCATAGATCTAGAAAGGCTATTATTATATTCAAATTTGATTTTGAGAAGGCATTTGATAAGGTGGACTACAATGCCATATTGTTTATGTTAAAACACCTTGGATTTAGCAGTAAATGGATCAGGTGGATCGAAATGATTCTTACAACCACATCAGCATCTGTCATCATCAATGGCATACCTAGCAAGATTATCAAATGCAAAAGAGGTGTTAGACAGGGTGACCCACTGTCCTTGCTGCTGAACTGTTATAAGTTCTTATTAATAAAGCTTGGCATGAGGGCCACATATCCCACCCATTAAATTTCAAGGTAACATGACATATCCTTTCATTCAATATGTTGATGACACACTCATCATCTTGCCTGCTGAACCTCGCAACTATCACAGTTAATGCATGTTCAACATATTCTCTAATTTATGGACTTAAAGTGAACTACAATAAATCCTCCCTTGTACCTACCAATTTATTTGATGATAGAGCAATGTAGTTGGTGACATCCTTGGATGTAATAAGAAAGGAAGTATCATTGAACTAATCATTTCTTGAGAATATTTTAAAGTTCAGTTGATATGGGTATGGCAATGACCGATGATGTGGACCCTCAAAATGCTAAGGAAAACATTGGCAAAAGCTCAAGACTCCATTTTTGGTTTAGTGATCCAAGATCACATTGAGTCCATAGGAAAGCCAATACTATTAAAAGGGATGAGGTTATGATGATGATCCGTTGCTCAAAGTGCTTAGTGATTTATCTCTCAAACTATCGTTAATCTTTCATTCCAACATAAACCCATAAGTAATCTCGGTCCCACCGATTCCAAACCCGCCACACCGAGATGAACCACCCACCCATATACCCAAACCCTAAGATTCTCGGATTTTCCGATTCCAAACTCGGTCATACCGAATTGGTGTTGCAAGCTTCAGAACCTTCAGACTCAAATCGGTGTCACCGAGATGAGAAAGTCGGTCCCACCGAGATTGGCAAACCCTAGACTTTGGAAGAATCGGACTAACCGAGATTGTATTTTCGGTCCCACCGAAAATCCCAACGCTCACAAGATTTGAACTTCGGTCCCACCAGTTGTCAACTTCGGCCCGACAGATTGGTCAAATGTGTGTAACGTTGGATTTTGTGTGGAGGCTATAAATACCCCTCCACCCCTCTTCATTCGGAGAGAGCCATCGAAGAACTACTCCTACCTTACATTTGAGAAGAAAACTACCTACCCTTGTGTTGAGATCAAGTTGCTCCACTCCCACCATATGAAACTTGATTTCTAGCCTTCCCAAGTTGCTTTCCACTCAATCCCTTCCTCCACCACAGCCAAATCATGAGGAGAGTTGAGTGTGGGAGATTATCATTTGAAGCACAAGAGCAAGGAGTTCATCATCACCAACACCATCTATTACCTTTTGGAGGGTGCCTCCTAGATTGGTTAGGTGTCACTTGGGAGCCCGTCATGATGTGGAGTTGAACCAAGGAGTTTGTAAGGTCAAGGAGATCGCTTACTGTGAAGATCTACCCGAGTAAGGCTAGTCCTCCGTGCAAGCCATGATGGCATAGACAAGGTTGCTTCTTCGGACCCTTCGGGTGGAGCCTCCGTGGACTCTCAGCCTACCCTCCGTGGGTTGAAGTCTCCATCAACGTGGATTGACGATAGCACTACCTATCGGAACCACGAGAAAATCTCCGTGTTCCAAATTATGCTTGCTCTTCTCCACCTCTCATTTACTATAATGCAATTTACTTTCCGCCACAACTCTAGAATTGCATGTAGGTGATACTTGACTTGGTTATCATTGTGAACTTGCAAGAATCTACTCCAATCAAAAGGCTAAGTTTTAAGTTGTCAAGTAGTCTAATCACCCCCTCTAGACATACTCCGATCCCACAGGTAAGAAGAGGGGTAGAAAGGTAAAACGCAGGTTGGTACAACAGTGTCCAACAGTGCCCCCTACCTAACTCGATGGCAGGGACAAGGGCATTTAATGCCCGTCCGGTCGCTTCCAATGTGTAGAGAGGAGTGATCATAGAGCCACCGGTTGCCACGATGGCGCCTTCTCAAATCCGCTTGCCACCACCGCGATATGGGCGTAGCGCCGCCACGCGTTCCTTGGGATGGCCTTGTGATGACACGTCACGGATGCGCTGGAGTTCGGTGGCAGCCTTGCTGCAAGTGCCTTGTCATGCCCTTCTCTTGTTGTGCCGGCAGTTTGCTGCCTCGGCCTTGCCGACGCTGGGCGCCAAGGCAAGTCTTCGAGATGCCTTGTCGGCCTTCCGCAAGCTCCTCGCCGGGCCTCGCTTTCTGTGGTTAATACTTTGTTCTTGAATGGCAGTAGGGTGTGATGGAGGTCTTGGCGGGCGCCCAAGCCTTGCTGGGTGTCATGATCACTGCAGACAAGTTCGGGTACTAAGGTACCCTACTTTAGTACACCGACAACTATCGTTATCGCTAGTGATAAAGTAAAACAATTACATGGCGATTGCATTACATACAATAAAGCGACAACCATATGGATCCCGCCATTGTCGATAATTTTGTTACAAAACATGATCATCTCATACAATAACTTATATCACATCATGTCTTGACCATATCACATCACAGAAAGCCCTACAAAAACAAGTTAGACGCCCTCTACTTTGTTGTTGCAAGTTTTACGTGGCTGCTACCTCTTAGCAAGAACCGTTTACCTCACGCATTAAAAACCACAACGATTTTTCATCAAGTGTGTTGTTTTAATCTTCAACAAGGACCGTATGAGTCAAACTCGATTCAACTAAAGTTGGAGAAACAGACCACAAACACCAATGTGCATAAGTATCGCCCATCACAACAAATACCGCCGAATCAAAGTATGACATGTCGGTAGCAAGATGACTATTATACCACAACTTTGTGTTCTACCTGCATATAACATCTACGCATGGACCTGGCCTGATGCCAACGTTGGGGAACGCTAATTTTAAAAACCCTACCATCATGCAAGATCTATCTAGGTGATTCATAGCAACAAGGGAGAGTGTGTCCATGTACCTCATAGATTGAAAGCGAAGCGCTATGTAACACGTTGATATAGTCGAACGTCTTTGCAATCCAACCATCAAGTACCGAACGACGGCACCTCCGCGATCTGCACACGTCATTTCGGTGGACGCCCTTCAACTCTAGATCCAGCCGAGGCCGGAGAGTTCCATCATCAACGACGCAGTGATGGTGATGATGAAGAACGGCGAGGCTTCGCCTAAGCACTCTAATACGATATGACCGAGGTGGAAAACTGTGGAGAGGGACACCGACACGGCTAAAGATCAACTTGTGTTCACGGGTGCCCTTTGGCCGAGATATAAAGGAGGAGGGAATATGGCCGGCCCAAGTGGGCACCTGTGTGTGGGGATTGAAGGAAATATGCCCTAGAGGCAATAATAAAGTTATTATTTATTTCCTTATATCATGATAAATGTTTATTATTCATGCTAGAATTGTATTAACTGGAAACATAATACATGTGTGAATACATAGACAAACATAGTGTCACTAGTATGCCTCTACTTGACTAGCTTGTTGATCAAAGATGGTTATGTTTCCTAACCATAGACATGTGTTGTCATCTGATTAACGGGATCACATCATTAGAGAATGATGTGATTGACATGACCCATTCCGATAGCCTAGCACTTGATCGTTTAGTATGTTGCTATTGCTTTCATGACTTATACATGTTCCTGTAATATGAGATTATGCAACTCCCGTTTACCGGAGGAACACTTTGGGTACTACCAAACGTCCAACGAATCGGGTGATTATAAAGGAGTACTACAGGTGTTCCAAAGGTACATGTTGAGTTGGCGATTTGAGATTAGGTTTTGTCACTGATTGCTCTGGAGAGGTATCTTCGGCCCTCTCGGTAATGCACATCATTATAAGCCTTGCAAGCAATGTGACCAATGAGTTGGTTACGGATGATGCATTACGATCGAGTAAAGAGACTTGCCGGTGAGATTGAACTAGGTATTGATACCGACGATCGAATCTCTCGCAAGTAACATACCGATGACAAAGGGAACAACGATGTTGTTATGCGGTTTGACCGATAAAGATCTTCGAGAATATGTAGGAGCCAATATGGGCATCCAGTTCCTTATTGGTTATTGACCAAGAATAGTTCTAGGTCATGTCTACATAGTTCTCGAACCCGTAGGGTCCGCACGCTAACGCTAATGGCGACAGCTATATGAGTTTATGAGTTTTGATGTACCAAGGAGTTCGAGTCCCGGATGAGATCGGGACATGACGAGAGTCTCAAATGGTCGAGACGTAAAGATCGATATGTTGACGACTATATTCGAGCTCGAAAGGTTCCGAGTGATTCGGTATTTTTCGAGTACCGGAGAGTTACGGAATTCGCCGGGAGAAGTATTGGGCCTTATTGGCCCTCAAGGGAAAGAGAGAGGGCGCCTAGGGCAGGCCCGCCCTCTCATGGCCTAGTCCGACTGGACTAGGGAGGGCCGCACCCTCCTTCCTTCCCTTCTTCCCTTCCTTGTCTCCTACTCCTAATACATGGAAGGACTCCTCGTTGATTAGGGGGGGAATCTCTCCTGGGAGTAGGACTCCCCAGGCGCGCCATAGTAGAGGGCCGGCCCTCCTCCTCCACTCTTTATATACGGGTAGGGGGCACCTCATGAACACGGTTGATCTACGGATCGCTTTAGCCGTGTGTGCCCCTTCCACCATATTCCACCTCGGTCATATCACACGAGTTTAGGCGAAGCCTCAGAACATCATCATCGTCACCACGCCGTCAGGCCGACGGAACTCATCTCCGGTGCTTTGCTGGATCGGAGGCCGGAGATCGCCATCGAGCTGAACGTGCTGAACTCGAGGCCCGTGACGTCGGTGCTTGGATCGGTCGGATCGTGAAGACGTGACGACTACATCAACCGCTACAGTTAACGCTCGCCACGGCTCACGAGGGCGTGGACGAACACTTCCCTCTTGTTGCTATGCCATCACCATGCTTCTGCGTGAGCGTAGGAATTTTTTTGAAATTACTACGCTACCCAACAAAGGGCATCCGAGCCTAGGTTTTATGGTTTGATGTTATATGCATGAGTAGAACACAAGTGAGTTTTGGACGATATAGTCATCATACCGCTGTCATGTCATACTTTGGTTCGCGGTATTGTTGGATGAAGCGGCCCGACCGACGACATGCCAGACGCTACGCGAGACTGGTTCTACCGACGTGTTTTGCACACAGTGGCTGGCGGGTGTCGGCCAACTTTAGTTGAACTGAGGCTACGCCTGGTCCCTGCGAAGGTTAAACGGAGTCTATTTGACAAACTATCGCTGTGGTTTTGATGCGTAGGTGAGATTGGTTCTTGCTTAAGCCCGTAGCAGCCACGTAAAACTTGCAACAACAAAGTAGAGGACGCCTAACTTGTTTTTGCGGCATGTTGTGATGTGATATGGTCAAGACGTGATGAGATATAAGTTGTTGTATGAGATGATCATGTTTTGTTGAAGTTATCGGCATCGCGTAAGCTCTATGGTTGTCTCTTTGTCGCATAAGATGCAAGTGCCAAATAATTGCTTTACTTTATCGTTATACGATAGCAATAGTTGCAAGAGCAATAGTTGGTGAGACGACCATGTGATGACACATTGATATAGATCAAGATGATGAAGATCATGGTGTCGCGTCGGTGACGATAGAGATCATGACAAGATTTTGAGATGGAGATCAAAGGCGCAAGATGATCATGGCCATATCATGTCACATATTTTAATTGCATATGATGTTTATCTGTTATACATCTTATTATGTTTTGTTTGACGGTAGCATTTTAAGATGATCTCTCACTAATTATCAAGAAGTGTTCTCCCGAGTATGCACCGTTGCAAAAGTTCTTCGGCCGAGACACCACGTGATGATCGGTGTGATAGGCTCTACGTTCAAATACAACGGTGCAAAACAGCTTGCACACACGAATACTCAGGTTAAACTTGACGAGCCTAGCATATACAGATATATTCTGAACACGGAGACCGAAGGTCGACGTGAATCATATAGTAGATATGATCAACATAGTGATGTTCACCATTGAAACTACTCCATCTCACGTGATGATCGGGATGGTTTAGTTGATATGGATCACGTAATCACTTAGAGGATTAGAGGGATGTCTATCTAAGTGGGAGTTCTTAAGTAATATGATTAATTGAACTTAAATTTATCATGAACTTAGTCCTCGTAGTATTTTGCAAATTATGTTGTAGATCAATAGCTCGATTGTTGCTTTCATATGTTTATTTTGATATGTTCTAGAGAAAACTGTGTTGAAAGATGTTAGTAGCAATGATGGATTGGATCCGTGATCCGAGGTTTATCCTCATTGCTGCACGAAGAAGTATCCTTAATGCACCGCTAGGTGACAAACCTATTGCAGAGCAAATGCGACGTTATGAACGCTTGGCTAGCTCAAAAGGATGACTACTTGATAGTTTAGTGCACCATGCTTAAACGGCTTAGAATCGACTTCAAAGACGTTGAACGTCATGGACCATATGAGATGTTCCAGAGTTGAAGTTAATATTTCCAGCAAATACCCGAAAGAGAGATATGAAGTCTCCAACAAGTTCTAAAACTAAAAGATGGAGGAGAATCGCTCAACTAGTGAGCATGTGCTTAGATTGTCTGGTACTTCAATCGCTTGAATCAGTGGGAGTTAATCTTCCGATAAGATAGTGATTGACAGATTCTTAGTCACCATCACTAAGTTACTAGAACTTCGTGATGAACTATATGCAAAGGATGACGAAACGATTCCCGAGCTCTTCGTGATGTTGAAATCACGAAGGTAGAAATCAAGAAAGAGCATCAAGTGTTGATGGTTGACAAGATCACTAGTTTCAAGAAGAAGGGCAAAGGAAAGAAAAGGAACTTCAAGTGGAAAGACAAGCAAGTTGCTCCCACGAAGAAACCCAAAGCTGAACCAAAGCTCAAACCGAAAGCTTACACTACAAAGGAAATGGTCACCGAAACGGAAGTACCTTGAATATTTGGTGGATAAGAAGGATGGCAAAGTGAACAAGGGTATATTTGATATACAGGTTATTGATGTACCTTACTAATGTTTATAGTAGCCCCGAGTATTTGATACTTGTTCCTAAGATTAGTAATTCAAACGGAGTTGCGTATAAACAGAGACTAGTTAAAGGTGAAGTGACGATGTTTTTTGGAAGTGGTTCCAAGATTGATATGATCATCATCGCACACTCCCTATACTTTGGATTTGTGTTGAACCTAAATAAGTGTTATTTGGTATTATGCTTGAGCATGAATATGATTTGATCATGTTTTTGCAATACGGTTATTCATTTAAGTAAGAGAATAAACTATTGTTCTATTTACATGAATAAAACCTTATATGGTTACACCCAATAAACATAGTTTGTTGGATCTCGATCGTGGTGATACACATATTCATAATATTGAGGCCAAAAGATGCAAAGTTAATAATGATAGTGCAACTTATTTGTGGCACCGCCGCTTGTCATATCGGTAAAGCGATGAAGAAACTCCATAAAGATGGATTTTCGGAATCACTTGGTTATGAATCATTTGATGCTTGCGAACCGTGTTTTGGGCAAGATGACTAAAACTCCTTTTCAGAACAATGGAACGAGCTACCGACTTATTGGAAATAATACATATCGATGTATGCGCACCAATGAGTATGAAGGCTCGTGGCAAGTATCGTTATTTTCGACCTTCACAAGATGATTTGAGCAGATATGGGTATATCACTTGATGAAACATAAGTCTGAAATATTTGAAAGGTTCAAAGAATTTTAGAGTGAAGTGGAAAATCATCGAACAAGAAAATAAAGTTTCATGATCCATCATGGAGAGGAATATTTGAGTTACGAGTTTGGTCTTCAATTAAAACAATGTGGAATAGTTTCACAACACGCCACCGAACACCACATCGTTATGGTGTGTCCGAACGTCGAATCAAGCACTTTATTTGATATGGTAATCTATGATGTCTCTTATCGCTACACTATCTTTTTGGTTATGCATTAGAGACAATGCATTCACGCTTAAAATAGGGCACCATCTAAACCGCTGAGACGACAACATATGAACTCGTGGTTTAGCAAGAAACCAAGTTGTCGCTTTAAAGTTTGGGCTCAATGCTTATGTGAAAAAGTTTCATCCTGATAAGCTCAAACCCAAATCGAGAAGTGCGCTTCATAGAATACCCAAAGAAAACTGTTGGGTACACCTTCTATCACAACCAAGGCAAGATTCGTTGTTATATTCGGATCCTTTCTAGAGAAGGAGTTTCTCTCGAAAGAAGTGAGGGAGGAAAGTAGAACTTGATGAGGTAATAGTACCGCTCCCTATTGAAAGTAGTCCATCACAAGAACCTTCCTGACAACTACACCAATTAGTGAGGAAGCTAATGATATTGATCATAAAACTTCAGATCAAGTTTCTACTGAACCTCGTAGGTCTACCAGAGTAAGATCCGCACCAGAGTGGTATAGTAATCCTGTTCTGGAAGTCATGTTACTAGACCATGATAAACCTACAAACTATGAGGAAGCGATGATGAGCCCAGATTCCGCGAAATGGCTTGAGGCCATGAAATCTGAGATTGGATCCATGTATGAGAACAAAGTGTGGACTTTGGTGGAGTTGCCCGATGATCGGCAAGCCATGTTGTATAAATGGATCTTCAAGAGGAAGACAGATGCTGATAGTAGTGTTACTATCTACAAAGCTCGACTTGTCGCAAAAAGGTTTTTGACAAGTTCAAGGTGTTGACTACAATGAGATTTTCTCAATCAGTAGCGATGCTTAAGTCTGTCCAATCATGTTAGCAATTGCCACAATTTATGAAATCGGCAAATGGATGTCAAAACTGCATTCCTTAATGGTTTTCTTAAAGAAGAGTTGTATATGATGCAACCGAAGGTTTTGTCAATCCTAAAGGTGTTAACAAAATGCAAGCTCCAATGATCCATCTATGGACTGCAAGCATCTCGAGTTAGAATATACGCTTGATATGTTGATCAAAGCATATAGTTTTGTACAGACTTACGGTGAAGCCTGTATTTACAAGAAAGTGAGTGGGAGCACTACAACATTTCTGATAAGTATATGTGAATGACATATTGTTGATCGGAAATAATGTAGAATTATTCTGCAAAGCATGAAAGGATACTTGAATAAGAGTTTTTCAAAGTAAGACCTAGTAAAAGCTACTTACATATTGAGCATCAAGATCTATTGAGATAGATCAAGACGCTTGATAAGATTTTCAATGAGTACATACCTTGGCAAGATTTTGAAATAGTTCAAGATGGAACAGTCAAAGAAAGAGTTCTTGCCTGTTGCAAAGGTATGAAATTGAGTAAGACTCAAACCCGACCACGGCAGTAAAATAGAAAAGAGAATGGTCATTCCCTATGCCTCAGTTATAGGTTCTATAAAGTATGCTATGTTGTGAACAGACCTATTGTATACCTTGCTCGAGTTTGACAAAGGAATACAATTTTGATCTAAGAGTAGATCATCGACAACGGTCAAGAATATCCTTAGTGAGGACTAAGGACATGTTTTCGATTATGGAGGTGATAAAAGAGCCCGTCAGTAAAAGTTACAACGATGCAAGCTTACACCAATCCAGATGACTCTAAGTCTCAATCTGGATACATATTGAAAGTGGGAGCGATTAGCTAGAGTAGCTCCGCAAGAGCATTGTAGACATAGAATATTTGTAAAATACATACGGCTCAATGTGACAATTCATTGACTAAGCTTTCTCACGAGCAAAACATGATCACACCTTAGTACTTTTGGGTGTTAATCACATAGCGATGTGAACTAGATTATTGACTCTAGTAAACCCTTTGGGTGTTACACATGATGATGTGAACTAGGTGTTAATCATATACGATATGAATATTGGGGTTAAATCACATGCATGATGTGAATCTAGATTATCACTCTAGTGCAGACTGAGGAAATATGTTCAGAGGCACATGTGTTAATGGGATCACAGAGAATGATGTGATGACATGGCTCCCATAGCCTAGCACGATCAAGTATGTTACATAAAGCCATGACTTACATGTTCAGAATTATGCAATTTCATTTACCGAGGAACATTTCAGGCTTCACAAACATCGCTATGCACTGCGATTATAGACACAGGTTCCTGAAGCGTTGGCCTTTGTCAGCCCTCACGTTTTGATTACGGGATGATTGGCTGACTACAAGGAGCCTTGAGTCCCTAGGCAGGCTTGCCTCTCTGCTATCGTCCAAATTGGACTAGGGGAGGCCGCACTCTCCTTCCTTCCCTTCTCTCTCTTCCCTTCCTTGTCTCCTACCCTAATACATGGAAGGACTGTTGGATTAGAAGGGGAATCCTACCCTGGGAGTAGGACTCCCCTAGGCGCGCCATAGTAGAGGGCCGCCTCCCTCCTCCACTTTATACGGGGTAGGGGCACCATGAACACGGTTGATCTACTGGATCGTTTCAGCTGCAGCGTGCCCCTTCCACCATATTCCACCGGTCATATCGTCAGCGGAGTTTAGGCGCGGCCCGCGCTTCTAGAACATCATCATCGCTACCACGCCGTTGCACACGGAACTCATGTCCGGAGCTTTGCTGATCGGAGGCCGGAGATCGTCATCGAGTGAACGTGTCAACTCGGAGGTCTGTGACGCTCGGTTTTGGATCGGTCGGATCGTGAAGACGCACGACTACATCACAATCACAAGCAGTTAACGCTCGCTACTCACGAGAGGGCACGGACGAACACTCTCCCTCTCGCTATGCCATCACCATGATCTTGCGTGAGCGTGAGGAATTTTTTTGAAATTACTACGTTACTCATCAGGATTCCTACTAGGACTCCTCACCAGTAGGATTCCTCCTCTTTCCTATTCCTAGTAGGAGGAGGGAAGGAGGAAGAGGGGAGAAGGAAGGGCCGCCCTCCTAGTCCAATTCGGACCAGCCCATAGGGGGCGGCAGCCACCCTTGAGGCCCTTCTCTTTCTCATATGGCCCATTAAGGCCCACTAATTCCCCCGAATCTTCAGAATCTTCAGATCAAAATATCCGAATCACTCTAACCTTCCGATGTCCGAATATAGCCTTCCAATATATTGATATTTATGTCTCGACCATTTCGAGAATCCTCGTCACGCCTATGATCTCATCCGAGACTAACAAACTTTGGTCATCAAATCACATAACTCATAATACAAATCGCATCGAACGTTGTTGCGGCGGACCCTACAGTTCGAGAACTATAGACATGACCCGACACATCTCCGTCAATAACCAATAGCGGAACCTGGATGCTCATATTGGCTCCTACATATTCTCACGAAGATCTTTGTCGGTCAAACCGCATAACAACACGTTGTTCCCTTTGTCATTGTATATACTTGCCCGAGATTCGATCGCTTCATCATACCTAGTTCAATCTCGCTACGGCAAGTCTCTTTACTCGCTCCGTAATACTTCATCCCACAACTAACTCATTAGTCACAATGCTTGCAAGGCTTATAGTGATGAGTATTACCGAGAGGGCCAGAGATACCTCCGAAACATGGAGTGACAAATCCTAATATCGATCTATGACAACCCAACAAACACCTTCCGAGACACCGTAGATCACCTTTATAATCACCCATTTATGTTGTGACGCTTGGTAGCACACAAAGTGCTCCTCCGATTCGGGAGTTGCATAATCTCATAGTCCGAGGAACATGTATAAGTCATGAAGAGAGCAGAACAATGAAATTGTAACGATCATAATGCTAAGCTAATGGATGGGTTATGTCCATCACATCATTCTCCTAATGATGTGATCCGCTCATAAAATGACAACACATGTCTATGGTTAGAAACGTAACCATCTTTGATTAACGAGCTAGTCAAGTGGAGGCATACTAGAGACACTATGTTTTGTCTATGTATTCACACATGTACTAAGTTTCCGGTTAATACAATTCTAGCATGAATAATAAACATATCATGAAATAAGGAAATAAATAGTAATTTTATTATTGCATCTAGGGCATATTTCCTTCAAAAGGATCTCTAATATTCTATCAGCGCCACAAGATGCCCCAACACCGTCCAATGCAAATGTTGGGAGTGAAGATCCATGTAACAATCAGGTATTAACTAGTGCCAACACGATTCCTATTGGTTCTCATGGATCAAATCATACTATTTTGGGTATTCGCTACTTTAGAACAATGAGGTAATGTGCAACCTACTCCAATGCATAAAGTATTGAACAGTTGTGTCCTTGTCCAAAATTCAAACTGGTCAAAATATGGGTCTAGGTTCTAGGCCTGATTCGCCCAAATCTCTACTAGCCATCGCCCACCAATAAAATGCATGAGGAGCGATACATATTTGGATAAACATAAAAATAATTTTTATGTTCTTGATGCCTTGATATGACCATAATTTTGTCGTTTGTTAAAACAGGATCATGCAGCCTGTTGCGGTTACAATCACATCACTAGATTCTATTTCAATAAGAAAATAGCGATAGATATATCGGGTCAAGCATTTGGAAACCAGTCATCACAATAAATCCTCTACTCTCCCGTTGGCCTCTTGATCTTCTCATACCTGACCGTGGCTCTAACACACCAAGAACCCCAAGCTCGGCAATTGTGTGCTACCTTGCAACACATACCCACCTCCTTGTAAGCACCAAGATCGTCTAGCCAGGTCCCTCCATGATCAGTGAGGCTACATCATGCTCGTCGGTGACCTCCCCATGGTCTGTAACTTGTGGGAAATCGCCACGCTCGAGCTAAAGATCTCGTTAGAGAAATTTCACTGAGCGAATGTGATGATAACCGACTACCTCGAGGCCCACTGATGGAGAATCAATTTCACCTCCAAATGTGGTATGGGTACATTTCTGATCCAATTTACAACTACATGTTCTAGAGATATTATTACAGAATAACCCCTTCTAGATTGGAGACTCGGTTATGAGGATTAGTAGGCATGATCGCAAGATAATTATTATCATTACGCTCACCCATGATCCGGATTATGCTTATGAATTACCCCTGAATTCTCGGAAGTTGGGGTGGTGAGCCGACTGTTTCCCTTTGGGCGCTTCTTGATCCGGAACAAGGACCATAGGGATAAGACGAGGATTGTGGTTAAGATTAGAGTTATCAATGTTGGCACTCGTCTATTAGTATTGTGCTTTTGCAGAATATTGATGATGTTGATATGAATTCATGGACATGCCTCACATACATCTTGTCCCGTGAGCTTATCATAACAAGGGGGTGAAGATCCATTGCCACCGACGGGTAACCCACATCCATTATCCCATGTGCATGGCGTTTTGGCATGATGAGGTGTTGGGAAACATTCCTATTGAACAAGTTGTGGTTGGCATGCATAATGAGCACTTGGGTGCTCCATATGAAGATGTTGATGTCGTTGAGGAGCATGTTGAACTTGTTATACCGAATGTTGCGCATCATGTGGCCTATTACGCAGCTCAACAACCTCGCTATTGCAATGGACAATGATGGGGACATGAATGGTGTTTCTCTTGATTTCATCCCTATTCCATCAGCACAAGAAATGGAGAACTCTACTCCCATTGTCAACAACCTTGTTTTTGTTGCCAATAACACTTATATGAATTATGAAGTCAACATTGAGTCTGGTACTGCTCCCATTGGCAACACTACTGAACCTGTTGTTGATGTCATGGTTGAAAATCTTGCTGCACTTCAGGGACTGATTGGCAACCTTGTTACTAATGCTCAAGAGATCATACCCAAGCTAGGTGGTTCCAAGATAGTTAATATTAAATGTAACCTAATTGGTGTGGAAAGTACAGACGAAACTGGGAGGAGATGTTATCTTCAGATACTTATTGTCTAGGATCAACCTGGTGCCACTAGTTCAACTAGGCTTGTTGAGATCACTGAGAACTCCTTTGTAGAAATCTGTAAGCCAGGGAATGGACCCAACAAGAGGAAGAAACACACTATTGTGGATGAATCACTCTATAGGAGGAGTGGCGAATGCCCGATCAACGTGGGCTTCAAAGACAAGGAGTCTGTTATGCTACTCTTAAAAGGACAAAGTTCGAAAGTACAAACTCAAACTGATCTAAAGAACACCACTGGATCCAAGAAGAAACATTATGTTGTCGTTAACTTGGGACCCAAGTTCGATGCCATTATTGTTAACAAGAAAGCCCCACCACCTCCTTCCCTTTCCCTGGAGACCCTACAGGCTATAATCACTGGGCCTTGTAAGATGGCACCTCATGAAGTGTCGTCCTTAGTACTTAACTACGACAGCTCTCATGATTAGCTCCTCCATCAACTTCTAGGTTTTGGACTGCTCCCATATAAGCAGACCACCTATCCTAGTTTTATTTATTATGCTTCATGTTATGGATTTTATTCAGTATTGCTGGTGCCTGTGTGCGCATCTGAACTTCATGCTTTGTAATAAATTATAATGTTGGTGCTTGTGGGCACATTATGTCTGCTATTACTCCACTTTCAGTTATGTCTGTTATAAAGACTCCACTCTCATTATAAACTACATGTACTGTCTGGCATATATGCATGATGTAGTCCTTGTCCAATGCAGTTACTTTATTCTAGCAATCATCTTCATCTGGTATGAATATATCTCATGTTATGCTAATTCAGGCATGAGACAATCAACTCCCCTCAACAATGATCATGAACAGAAGCTAGAATACTTAATTGGAATGTGAGAGGCATCAATTCCTCTAACAGATGGATTGACATTAGACTTTAAGTGGATAAAAGTACATGTTGCATACTTACCATACAGGAAACCAAAAGGGAGTTACTTGATCAATCATATATAAAAAAAATTCTACCCCAGAAGATTCAATCAGCTCATCTATGTACCATCAGAAGGGTGCTCTGGTGGTATAATTACTATTTGGAATGGTAATATATTTAAAGACAAGTTGATATCAATGATTACTACCAAATCACCATTGAATTTACTTCCAATTTGGATAATTCTACTTGGTATATCACCAATGTTTATGGTCCTAACTCTACTAAAGGCAAGTTGGAAGTCACTACTTGGACGATGAACTTAGATACTTCCACCATGGAGCAGTGGCTAATTGTAAAGCCTAGATGATAGAAACATAGCTGGTGGGGACAATAACAACATGATGATGACGTTCAACAACATCATTGTAAATCATGACTTGGTTGAAATTCCTCTTAAAGTTCGGGAGTGCACCAAGAATTTCCCCCTACTGGAAAAACTAGACTATATTTTTACCAATTCTAATTGGACCACTAGATACCCAAATACCATGATTGTTACTATTGCAAAATTGTCTTATGATCATGTACCTATTAAGGTCCAAATAGAAAGTCATATACCTAAATGCCAAATATTTAGATATGAGGAATTCTAGGCTGAATCTAAAGGTTTTATTGAAACTGTTGATAACTATTGGAAGAATTGCACTTATTATGTAGATGTACAAAAAATATTGTGGTAAAATTCAAATCCATCAAAAAAAGGTTTGAAATCTTGGAGTAAGAAACTATCTCAGCTCAATAAAACAATTGAAAAATGTTGTTTCTATGTCAAGCTCCTAGATGGACTAGAGGACCAAAGGCTCTTAATTATTCAAGAAAATAACTTCAAGGAAGTGCTTATTATACACACAAATAAACTCTTGGAAACCAAGAGGAAGTACTGGAGAATTAAAGCCAACATCAGATGGGTTATCTAGTCGATGAAAATACTAAATTCTTTCATGCCATTGGTACACATGTCTTTAGAAATAACTATATCTCCTTCATTTTATGTTCTGACAATGTCATTGTCCATGACCATGAACAGAAAGCTACAATCCTATGGCAATCATTTAAAGAGGGAATTAGAATGGCTGATGACACTTCTATGAACTTTGACACCAATAATGTTGACCTGGAGGATCTAGAAATACCTTTCACACATGAGGGAATTGATGAGATAATCAAAACTATGCCAAATGACAAATCCCCTCGACCTGATGGATTTAATAGCATATTCTTGAAGAAATGCTGGCACATTATCAAGGACAACTTTTATAAATTCATACAGGATTTCTATGATGAAATAGTGGATGTCACACCTACCAACTCTTCAAATATTGCCTTGATCCCTAAAAAAGATAATCTCGAGACCCCTAATAATTTTAGGTCGAGCTCATTGGTGAGTATGCCCATTAAAATACTTACCTAGATACTAGCTAGCAAAGTTCAAATTATTATTGTTCCTCTGGTTAGCAAAAATCAACATGGATTTATCAAAACCAAAACCATTCAGGATTTCCTTGCCTAGGCATTTGAATACATCCATATGTGCCATAGATCTAGAAAGGCTATTATTATATTCAAATTTGATTTTGAGAAGGCATTTGATAAGGTGGACTACAATGCCATATTGTTTATGTTAAAACACCTTGGATTTAGCAGTAAATGGATCAGGTGGATCGAAATGATTCTTACAACCACATCAGCATCTGTCATCATCAATGGCATACCTAGCAAGATTATCAAATGCAAAAGAGGTGTTAGACAGGGTGACCCACTGTCCTTGCTGCTGAACTGTTATAAGTTCTTATTAATAAAGCTTGGCATGAGGGCCACATATCCCACCCATTAAATTTCAAGGTAACATGACATATCCTTTCATTCAATATGTTGATGACACACTCATCATCTTGCCTGCTGAACCTCGGCAACTATCACAGTTAATGCATGTTCAACATATTCTCTAATTTATGGACTTAAAGTGAACTACAATAAATCCTCCCTTGTACCTACCAATTTATTTGATGATAGAGCAATGTAGTTGGTGACATCCTTGGATGTAATAAGGTGGCTCTGAGAGGCTTGCGGCGGAACTCCCGATCTATCTTACATTCGAAAGTTTTACGATACGTATGTATATATGGGTGCAAGAGTGCGTCGGTGGAGCTACGGGGCCCCACGAGGCAGGCGCGCCCTAGGGGTGGCGCTCCCCACCCTCGTGACCAGCTCCGTATCTTTGGTGGCTTTCCTTCCAAAAATAACTTCTCCGATTGATTTGTTCGTTTGACTCCGTCGATATTCCTTTTCCTCAAAACACTGAAATAGGCATAAAGCGCAAATCTGGGCTGGGCCTCCGGTTAATAGGTTAGTCCCAAAATAATATAAAAGTGGATAATAAAGCCCAATATTGCCCAAAACAGTAGATAAAGTAGCATGGAGCAATCAAAATTATAGATACGTTGGAGCGTATCAAGCATCTAAGCTTAATTCTGCTCGTCCTCGAGTAGGTAAATGATAAAAGAGAATTTTTGATGTGGAATGCTAGTTGGCATAATTTCAATGTAATTCTTCTTACTTGTGATATGAATATTCATATCCAAAAGATTCAAGACAAAAGTTTATATTGATAAAAGAAATAGTAACACTTCAAGCATACTAATCAAAGTAATCATGTCTTCTCAAAATAACATGGCAAAAGAAAGTTCATCCCTACAAAATCATATAGTTAGGCTATGCTCCATTTTCGTCACACAAAAATGTTCCCAACTTCTATACCCCCGATGACAAGCCAAGCATTGTTTCATACTTAAATAATCTCAAACTTTTTCAACCTTCACGCAATACATGGCGTGAGCCATGGATATAGCACTATGGGTGGAATAGAATATGATGATGGGGATTGTGTGGAGAAGACAAAAAGGAGAAAGTCTCACATTGCGAGGATAATCAACGGGCTATGGAGATGCCCATCAATTGATGTCAACATGAGGAGTAGGGATTGCCATGCAACGGATGCACTAGAGCTATGAATGCTCAACAAAAGAAAACTAGTGGGTGTGCATCCAACTCGCTTGCTCATGAAGACCTAGGGCATTTGAGGAAGCCCATCGTAGGAATATACAAGCCAAGTTCTATAATGAAAAATTCCCACTAGTATAAAAAGACAACTTATGAGACTCACTACATGAAGAACAAGGTGCTACTTTGAAGCAAAATATATGAGACTCACTACATGAAGAACAAGGTGCTACTTTGAAGCACAAGTGTGGAAAAAGAGATAGTAGAATTACCCTTTTTATTTTAATTTTTTAATTTTTTATTTCTTTCTTTTTTCTTTTGGCCTTTCTTTTTTTTCTTCTTTTTTTCCTTTTTGGGCAATACTCTAATAATGATGATCATCACACTTCTATTGATTACAACATAAGGATTACAACTCGAAACTTAGAACAAGATATGACTCTATATGAATGCCTCCGTGATGTCTGGGATGGTGCAATGAATCAAGAGTGACATGTATGAAAAATAATGCATGGTGGCTTTGCCACAAATACGATGTCAACTACATGATCATGCAATGGCAATATGACAAAAGTAATGTATGTCATGGATATGATGATGGAAGTTGCATGGCAATATATCTCGGAATGGCTATGGAAATGCCATGATAGGTAGGTATGGTGGCTGTTTTGAGGAAGATATAAGGAGGTTTATGTGTGATAGAGTCTATTGTATCACGGGGTTTGGATGCACCGGCGAAATTTGCACCAACTCTCAAGGTGAGAAAGGGCAATGCATGGTACCGAAGAGGCTAGCAATGGCGGAAAGATAAAAGTGCGTATAATCCATGGACTCAACATTAGTCAAAAGAACTCATATACTTATTGCAAAAAATTAGAAGTCATCAAAAACCAAGTACTACGCGCATGCTCCTAGGGGGATAGATTGGTAGGAAAAGACCATCGCTCGTCCCTGACCGCCACTCATAAGGATGCACAAGCCTGGTACACTTCATGTTTCAAATTTGTTACACAACTTTAACCATACGTGCATGCTACGGGACTTGCTAACTTCAACACAAGCATTCTTTGAATTCATAATCACCTAACTAGCATGACTTTAATATCACTACCTCCATATCTCAAAACAATTATCAAGTATCAAACTTTTCTTAGTATTCAACACACTCATAAGAAAGTTTCACATATCTTGAATACCAAGTATATTAATATTAAGCAAATTACCATGCTATTAACGACTATCAAAATAATCTAAGCGAAGTATGAACTACCACCATGCTCTAAAAGGTATAAGTGATGCACTAGAGCAAATGACAAACTACTCCGAAAGATATAAGTCAAGGTCAATGAGTAGCTAAATAATTGTGCAACTATGCGAAGACTCTCTCTCATTTAATAATTTCAGATCTTGATACTTTATTCAAACAACAAGCAAAGCTAAAGAAAACTACAATGCAAGGATAGCACAACTCATGTGAAGAAGCAAAAACTTAGGCTCAACCGATACTAACCGATAGTTATTGAAGAAGAAAGGTGGGATGCGCATCCCCAAGCTTAGATGCTTGAGACTTCTTGAAATATTATCTTGGGGTGCCTTGGGCATCCCCAAGCTTGAGCTTTTGTGTCTCCTTAATTCCTCTCATATCATGGTTTCTCTTTTTATCAAAAGCTTCATTCACAACAAACTCAACAAGAACTCGTGAGATAGGTTAGTATAAACCAATGCAAAACCTTATCATTTTATACTGTAACAAATCACTTAAATAATTATTCAACATTGCATACTAAATGCCTCTGCATATTTAATACTCCTATCCTCAAATAGAATCATTAATCAAGCAAACATATGCAAACAATGCAACCATAACAGCAATCTGCCAAAACAGTACAGTCTGTAAAGAATGCAAGAGTATCAATACTTCCCTGACTCCAAAAATTATGAACTATAATTCACACTGTAATAAATTTATCAGAGCTCAATATGCAAAAAGATTCAACATTATACCACTCTCTGACTTTTCTAGGGAATTTTTGCAACAGCGGTAAACTTTCTGTTTTTCAAACAGCAACATGTATACTAGCAAAATAAGCATGGCAAAGGCTATCCTTGACTTCTTTATTGAAACTAAAGATGCAAAACATTATTTTAAATAACAGCAAGCAAATACTAACAAAATAATATGACGCTCCAAGCAAAACACATATCATGTGGTGAATAAAAACATAGCTCCAAGTAAAGTTACCAATGAACGAAGACGAAAGAGGGATGCCTTCGGGCATCCCAAGCAAACTCTTGGTTGTCCTTGAATATTACCTTGGGGTGCCTTGGGCATCCCCAAGCTTAAGCTCTTGCCACTCCTTATTCCATAGTCCATCGAATTTTTACCCAAAACTTGAAAACTTCACAACACAAAACTCAACAGGAAATCTTATAAGCTCCGTTAGTGAAAGAAAACAAAACCACCACATTGGTACTGTAATTAACTCATTCTAAATTCATATTGGTGTTAAACCACTAGCCATAGATTCATCAAAATAAGCAAACAACACAATGAAAACAGAATCTGTCAAAAACAGAACAGTCTGTAGTAATCTGTATCAAACGTATACTTCTGGAACTCCAAAAATCCTACCAAATTAGGAAGTCCTAAGCAATTCGTGTACCAATCCGAGCAAGAAGAATAAGATCATAAGCACGTTTATGTGAATTAACAAAACTAATTTACTGGGTGCAAAAGTTTCTGATTTTTAGCAGGATCAACACAACTATCACCGTAAGCTATCCTAAAGGTCTTACTTGGCACTTTATTGAAACAAAATTAAACATTTTACTACAGTAGCATAATCATGTGAACACACAAAAACAGTAAGGATAAGTATTGGGTTGTCTCCCAACAAGCGATTTTCTTTAATGCCTTTCTAGCTAGGCATGATGATGACAATGATGCTCGCATAAAAGATAAGAATTGAAACATAACGGGAGCATCAGGAAGCATATGACTAGCACTTTTAAGTCTAACCCACTTCCTATGCCTAGGGATTTTGTGAGCAAACAACTTATGGGAGCGATAATCAACTAGCATAGGAAGGTAAAAAAGCATAGCTTCAAAACTTGAAGCACATAGAGAGGAAACTTGATATTATTGCAATTCCTACAAGCATATGTTCCTCGCTGATAATAATTTTCAGTAGCATCATGAATGAATTCAACAATGTAACAAGCACCTAAAGCATTCTTTTCATGATCTACTAGCATAGAAAATTTACTACTCTCCTCATAAGCAAAATTCTTCTCATGAATAGTAGTGGGAGCAAACTCAACAAAATAACTATCATATGATTTAAAATTAGGATCAAGATGACAAGTTTCATGGTTATCATTATTCTTTAAAGCATACGTGTCATCACAATAATCATCATAGGTAGGAGGCATGCTTTCATCATAGTAAATTTGCTCATCAAAGCTTGGGGGACAAAAAATATCATCTTCATCAAACATAGCTTCCCCAAGCTTGTGGCTTTGCATATCATTAGCATCATGGATATTCAAGGAATTCATACTAACAACATTGCAATCATGCTCATCATTCACATGTTTTATGCCAAGCATTCTATGTAATTCTTCTTCTAGTACTTGAGCACAATTTTCCTTCCCATCATTTTCACGAAAGATATTAAAAATATGAAGCATATGAGGCATCCTTAATTCCATTTTTTAGTTTTCTTTATAAACTAAACTAGTGATAAAACAAGAAACAAAAAGATTCGATTGCAAGATCTAAAGATATACCTTCAAGCGCTAACCTCCGCAACGGCCTTAAAAGAGCTTGATGTCTACTATACAACCTTCTTCTTGTATACTTTGTTGGGCCTGCAAGTGCACATGTTTGTAGGACAGAGCAAATTTCCTCAAGTGGATGACCTAAGGTTTATCAATTCGTAGGAGGCGAGGGATGAAGATGGTCTCTCTCAAACAACCCCGCAACCAAATAACAAAGAGTCTCTTGTGTCCCCAACACACCCAATACAATGGTAAATTGTATAGGTGCACTAGTTCGCAAGAGATGGTGATACAAGTGCAAAATAGATAGTAGATAAAGGTATTTGTAATCTGAAATAATAAAACAGCAAGGTAACTAATGATAAAAGTGAGCGTAAACGGTATTGCAATGATAGGAAACAAGGCCTAGGGTTCATACTTTCACTAGTGCAAGTTCTCTCAACAATAATAACATAGATAGATCATATAACAAGCCCTCAACATGCAACAAAGAGTCACTCCGAAGCCACTAATAGCGGAGAACAAACTTAGAGATTATGGTAGGGTACGAAACCACCTCAAAGTTATTCTTTGGATCAATCTATAAAAGAGTTCGTACTAGAATAACACCTTAAGACACAAATCAACCAAAACCCTAATGTCACCTAGATACTCCATTGTCACCTCAAGTATCCGTGGGCATGATTATACGATATGCATCACACAATCTCAGATTCATCCAACCAACACAAAGTACTTCAAAGAGTGCCCCAAAGTTTCTACCGGAGAGTCAAGAACGGTGCCAACCCCTATGCATAAGTTCATGGCGGAACCCGCAAGTTGGTCACCAAAACATACATCAAGAGGCACATGATATCCCATTGTCACCATAGATAAGCACGGCAAGACATACATCAAGTGTTCTCATAAAAGACTCAATCCGATAAAATAACTTCAAAGGGAAACTCAATTCATCACAAGAGAGTAGAGGGGAGAAACATCATAAGATCCAACTACAATAGCAAAGCTCGGATACATCAAGATCATGCCATAGAGGGAACACGAGAGAGAACACGAAAGAGAGATCAAACACATAGCTACTGGTACATACCCTCACCGAGGGTGAACTACTCCTCCTTGTCATGGAGAGCGCCGAGATGATGAAGATGGCCACCAGTGATGGGTTCCTCTCCGAGTGCCGAACAGCTCCCGAGAGGTTTTGGTGGCTACAGAGGCTTGGCGGAACTCCCGATCTATCTTCTGCTCGAAGTTTCACGATACATAGGTATATATGGGTGCAGGGGGTACGTCGGTGGATAACTTTCATGGATAAAAACATAGATCTCCCAACAAACACATCACAAAAACATAGATCTCCCAACAAACACATCACAAAAAGAGTTACATCAAATTGATCTCCAAGAGACCATTGTATTGAGAATCAAAGAGAGAGATGAAGCCATATACCTACTAACTACTGAACCTTAGATCTACAATGAACAACTCACACATCATCGGAGAGGCACCAATGAGGATGATGAACCCTCCATAATGGTGTCTAGATTGGATCTGGTGGTTCGGAACTTTGCGCTTGGAATTGATTTTAGTCGACTCACCTAGGGTTTCGGAATATTGGGGTATTTATAGAGCAAAGAGGCGGTGCAGTAGGGCCGAGGTGGGCACAACCCACTGGCGCACTGGCTCCAGGCGTGCCCTAGTGGGTTGCGCTCCGAGGAGTCCTGGATTAAGGGGTCCCTGACAACCGGACTATATACATGGGCCCGACTGTGGGCTATGAAGATACAAGATAGATGTCACGCCAATATGCGACCCTATCCAAAAGGAACTCAAGGTCCCACGAAGGATAGACCGATATTGAAATGCTTTTGCAAGGTGGATATCATTACATCAACATTACATAATAGATGGGGATACATACATAAGGCATACAATGCCACACAAATACAACATCACAATACATAAGAGCAACATCCGACTACGGATGAAACACAAAGAAGCTCAAACGACATCCACCGCTAGCCAGCTGCCGACCTAGAACCTATCCCGATCAAGAAGAACCGAAGAAGAACTCCAAACAAGCAAACATCGCTCTCGCCAAGATCATCGTGATAACCTATACCGAATCGTTGTTGTAGTAATCAGGAGCCACGAGGACTCAGCAATCCCATTACCATGGGTATCAAGACTAGCAAAGCTTAATGGGAAAGGAAGGGTAAAGTGGTGAGGTTGCAGAGCGACTAAGCAAGTATGGTGGCTAACATACGCAAATGAGAGCGAGAAGAGAAGCGCGAACGGTCGTGAAGCTAGCAATGATCAAGAGGTGATCCTGAACTCCTACTTATGTCAAACATAACCCAAAAACCGTGTTCACTTCCGGACTCACGAGAAGAGACCATCACGCTACATACGCGTTGATGCATTTTAATTCGGATCTGTGTCAAGTTATCTACAACCGACATTAACAAATTCCCATCTGCCACATAACCGCGGCACGACTCTGAAAGTTTATACCTGCAGGGTGTCCCAACTTAGCCCATGATAAGCTCGCGATCAATGAAGGATATACCTTCTCCCAGAAGACCCAATCAGCTCGAATCCGGTTTACAAGACATTTCGACAATGGTAAAACAAGACCAGAAGACCGCCTGATGCGCCGACATCCCGATAGGAGCTGCACATATCTCGCTTCGTGGCAACACCGATAAGCTAAGCGCAGTACCGATGAATCCAAGTTGCCAAGGAATGGTCCCAAGACGGTGTCTAGTTTGGACCAACACTTAGACAAGCATTGGCGGGGGCTATAATAAAGATGACCCTTGGGTTAATTACTCCCAAGAGAAAAGTAGGGGTGGTGAGGCAAATGGTAAAACCAAGGTTGGGC
>JAHHZJ010002132.1:0-21133 GCA_021437245.1 Aegilops speltoides
GGATAAGTCCGGCGAGGATTCTGGCGGGCGATGGCTGGGCGGGGTGTTTAGGAGTTGGGCGTTGTCGTTGTTGCCACAGAGCTGATTTGGTGCGGGTGGCGTCGAGTTTAACTTCTTTGAGTGGAGTTCGACGGAGCGAGCAGTCTTGAACGCGTCGGCGGCGAGGCGCGCCAGCCTGCTGCTGAAGGGCCACGGCAACGGTGCAGCGAGGTGTCTTTGGCGTGCATGAGCCGCGGAAGAAACGAGAAGCAATGGGCGCCTTGAAGCAGCGTTGCGAGCGAGTCTTTATCTCCGTTAGCGCCAGGTGGCGTTACCGCCGTGGGACCGCCCGTAGCAATGGCGAGTGCTCCGGCAAGGGAAGCCGCCAGCGTGCGTGCAAGGCTGCGGACAAGCGAGCGAGACGGCGAAACAGCGTGCCAAAACCTGAGTACCCTTATGTGGCTGTCGGATGAAAAATGACTACTGAGCTGAATTTCTGCGGTGTTTGAGCGATTACGCGCCGGTGTTACGAGAATGATTACGGCTTGTAGAAATTTTCCTTGGGCTGATTTTTGGTGGAGTGGCTCCTCAATGTCGATGGGCTGCCTGATTTTGGTGGAATTTTTGGAGGAGTGTAGGTATGAATTTCACCAAATTTGGCAAATCTGGTCCAAACTTGCGAGAGTGTAGTTTGAAAAATTTGAAAAGAAGATGAGTGGATCAAGATGGTCTGGGTTGTGAGTACAAAGGACTAGCGAGTGAGTTGGTTTGAGATCAAAACTCACAAGAAAGGACACTTGCTTTGTAAATGGTTCGGGCTCAAAATAATTATCGAGAAAAGATTTGAGAGAAGAATTAATTCAAATAAAATCCAAAACTTGTTTGGATGAGTTGGGATAGTGAACTTAAGTTCTTGGCAAGGAGGAGAGGAGGTTTTGGAGTGGTTTTACCACATGGGTAAAATCTGAGTCATGGATGGTTAAGAAAAGAAAGGTGACCCTAAATCTTTTCTTTGAAATATGAAAGAAGATAAACTCAAAAATCCAATTTTGGAAGGAAACAACAGAGGGTATATTTAAAGGATCAAACCTAAGGTTTTGAAGAAGAAAGCAGAGATGACAAACTTGCCAAGAAAAGAAAGTTAAAGAGAATAGCCTTTTTACGAAAAGAAAAATAAAAGGCCTTTCTTAAAGAAAGAAAAAGAAACCAGCAATGTTTTTGCTAAAAACCAAATAAAATTTTGGAGTGTCACACGGGAGGGTAAATAAAAGATGACCCTTGGGCTCAGGAAAGCAAAAAGGGAAAAAAAAGGGCTAAGTGAGGCAAATGGTAAAAGGCAATGTTGGGCCTTCTTTGGACAAGTTTTATTCCAAAGCGAATCGTCGGGGTCCCATAAATCACCGATCGCGTAAGGGGCGCCAAAATCCGGGAACATAACACGGTATGGCGGAAACTAGAGGCGGCTTAAGAGAGTGGCACAAAACACGGGCATAGGCGAGCCTTCCACCCTTTACCAAGTATATAGATGCATTAATAATATAAGAGATATTGTGATATCCCAGCAAAATCCTGTCCACCATGGAGAAATCTTCAACTTCACTGCAACTAGCGCTATAAGAGAAGCTGAGCAAGCGGTAACATATGTCAGCGGTTTGCTAGGAAAGGTGTCAAGGTTAGGGGTTTGACATGGCAATTTAGAGGTTGACAAGCAAATGGTAGGCATCGCTGACATTGGCATAGCAAAAAGCGAGCAAACTAGCATAGCAAAGATAGAAGTGATTTAGAGGTATGATCATCTTGCACGAAATCCGCAAAGAAAAAAACGAGTCCATGAAGAAGACAAGCGGGCGTGAGTCGAGCGAATCCTCACAACTCCGAGCGAAACAGAAGCTAACGAGAGAAGCAAACCGGAAAGAAGCAAACAACATAGTAAACAACCATCATAAACACATGGCATGATCTTGGAACAAGTATGATGCATGTCCGGTTTAATGAGGCATGGCATGGCATGGCAAAGTGCACAAGCAATCCTACAAATTAAGTGGAGCTCAATATGCAACGGTGCATATTGACAAAACACCACATCAATTATTTAGTTTTCTCTCGGTTATGAACAAGACAAGATTAAATGCCTAGTTTAACATGGTGCACTTTATTTTGCTGTTTAACAACATTAAAATATGCTTTAGGTCAGAACAGTACCAAACCTTAAAATATGCACATGGGGATTTTCCGGACTTGTTGTTCGTTGTTTCCGGCCTCATTTAAACTTGCCTAGATTGTTAGTTTAATTATGCTTCACCCCTTGCCATGTTAACCAACATTTAATCTTGTCTTGTTCATAACCGAGAGAGAACTAAATAATTGATGTGGTGTTTTGTCAATATGCACCGTTGCATATTGAGCTCCACTAATTTGTAGGATTGCTTGTGCACTTTGCCATGCCATGCCATGCCTCATTAAACCGGACATGCATCATACTTATGCGCATCATGCCATGTGTTTATGTGATGGTTGTTTACTATGTTGTTTGCTTCTTTCGGTTTGCTTCTCTCGTTAGCCGGTTTCGTTCGGAGTTGTGAGGATTAGATTCGACTACATCCGTTTGTCTTCTTCATGGACTCGTTCTTCTTCTTTGCGGGATTTCAGGCAAGATGATCATACCCTCGAAATCACTTCTATCTTTGCTATGCTAGTTTGCTCGCTCTTTTGCTATGCCAATCTTTGCGATGCCTACCATTTGCTTGTCAACCTCCCAAATTGCCATGTCAAACCCCTAACCTTTGACACCTTTCCTAGCAAACCGTTGATTGGCTATGTTACCGCTTTGCTCAGCCCCTCTTATAGCGTTGCTAGTTGCAGGTGAAGTTGAAGATTTCTCCATGGTGGACAGGATTTTGGTTGGGATATCACAATATCTCTTATATTATTAATGCATCTATATACTTGGTAAAGGGTGGAAGGCTCGGCCTTATGCCTGGTGTTTTGTTCCACTCTTGCCGCCCTAGTTTCCGTCATACCGGTGTTATGTTCCCGGATTTTGCGTCCCTTACGCGATCGGGTGATTTATGGGACCCCCTGACGATTCGCTTTGAATAAAACTTGTCGGCAAGGCCCAACATTGCCTTTTACCATTTGCCTCACCTAGCTCTTTTTTTCCCTTGGGTTTCGGAGCCCAAGGGTCATCTTTATTACCCCGGGCGGTGCTCGTTGTGAGTGTTGGTCCAAACCGTCGACCGCCGGTGTACCGAGGCAACTACTGGGCTGGCCTACGGAAGTTTGGACAATCCGGTGTGCCACGAGAGCGAGATATGTGCAGCTCCTATCGGATTTGTCGGCACATTGGGTGGCTTTGCTGGTCTTGTTATACCATTGTTGAAATGTCTTGATGTACCGGGATACCGAGTCGATCGGAGTGTCTTGGGTGAAGGTCTATTCCTTCGATGATCGCGAGAGCTTGTCATGGGCTAAGTTAGGACACCCTGCGAGGTATAAACTTTCGAGAGCCGTGCCTTGGTTATGTGGCAGATGGGAATTTGTTAATGTCCGGTTGTAGAAAACCGAAGTTGACCTTAATTAAAATACATCAACCGTGTGTGTAACCGTGATGGTCTCTTTCGTGAGTCCGGGAAGTGAACACTGATGTTGGAGTTATGCTTGGCGTGGGTTGCTATAGGATCACTTCTTGATCATACTTTTATCGACCGTGCTTTGCCTTCTCTTCTCGCTCTCATTTGCGTATGTTAGCCACCACATATGCTAGTTGCTTGCTGCAGCTCCACCTCATGCCTTTACCTTACCCATAAGCTTAAATAGTCTTGATCTCGTGGGTGCGAGATTCTTTGAGTCCCGTGGCTCACGGATACTTCAAAACCAGTTTGCGGTGCCTATGTTACCCGGCGGTGGCGCAATCAAGCTCAAGGAGGAGCTCGATGAAGATCTTGCCCTTTGTGTTGTTTCGTTCTAGTTGATCGATAGTGGAGCCAGTTGGGGTTGATCGGGGACCGTTTATCGCATTTGGGGTTCTTCTTTTATTTTGGTTCCGTAGTCGGACCTTGTTTGTATCTGGATGATGTAATGCTTTATTCATGTAATTGCGTGAAGTGGCGATTGTAAGCCAACTATGTATCTCCTTCCTTATGTTTTACTTGGGTTGTGTGAAGATTACCTCACTTGCGACATTGCTTTCAATGTGGTTATGCCTCTAAGTCGTGCTTGACACGTGGGAGATATAGCCGCATCGAGGCGTTCTGAAATTCCACAGGTTGAATGCCCGTCTTTGACGCGGACAATCCGCGAAATAGCATAACCTGGACCATGTTTACAAGCTTGATATTCTTGGTTATCATATTCTTGGCGCGATTACGGAGTTGATCAGCTCGCGGATGCGCCGAGGCTAGGCCCTTCCTCTTCCACGATGAGAGCTGCGAGGATGCAGGATCGGAATCGAGGCCGCCACCCGGTTAGCCAGCGCGGCTCGGTGATGTAGAACCACCCGATTGCCATCCCTTCATGGTCTCCGCAAAGGCCTTGACCCAGTGTGGCTGGGCATCTTGCCCACCATGGCGCCGCCACACTCCGCCTGCTGGCCGACCACTATCTTCGGCTTCACGTTGAAGATCTTTAGCCACAGGCCAATGTGGGGCCTCATGCGGAGAAAAGCCTCGCACATGATGATAAACGCCGAGATGTTGAGGAGGAAGTTAGGGGCTAGATCATGAAAATCCAGCCCGTAATAGAACAAGAGCCCGCGGACAAATGGTTGGAGGGGGAATCCTAGTCCGCGGACGAAGTGGGCGAGGAACACAACCCTCTCATGGGGTCTCAGAGTCGGAATGATCTGCCCTGCGTCCTGGAGCCGGTGCGCAGTATCCGCGCCCAAGTATCCGGCTGCCTGGAGCTTCGTAATGTCCTCCTCCTTGACGGAGGAGGCCACCCACTTTCCTCCTGCTCTGGACATGTTTGGTTGTGCGGAGAAGGTGAGAACTAGGGCGCTGGAGCTCGAGGGTGCGAGAATGGATAAACGAGGAAGGAAGTAGGCGTGGGTGAAAGAGGAGAATCGTTATCTCTTTATAAAGGCGGTAGAAACTGTGCGCCTTCCACTTGCCGTTAAGATCACTTATTTCCCAAAGCGCCCACGATTGATGGCGCGGTTGGAGTTACCATACCCGTATTTATGAGAATCCCGTGATAAGGGGACACAGTCTCTGCTTCGACAAGACGTGTTAAGAAAACCGCCTCACAATAAGTGCGGTCGCCGGTTGTGAAAAACGATTCGAATAATGGCCGAACCATGGCATGATGTCACGATACAAAAAGATGTCAGCAGATTAGATTTGTGGAATATTATACTCTCTACGGTGGAATGTGGAATTTGTTTTGTAGAACCGGACACAATCCTTGTGTTCTAAATCTCTTGTGGAGTATTGGAGAAGGAACCCGCCTTGCAATGCGAAGACAATATCGCACCGAACTCATCGTCATTGAAGCCTGGTTCGAGAGACTCTTGAGGACTCTGGATTAAGGGGTCCTCGGACAGCCGGACTATATACTTTGGCGGACTGTTGGACTATGAAGATACAAGATTGAAGACTTCGTCCCATGTCGAATGGGACTCTCCTTTGCGTGGAAGGCAAGCTTGGATATTCGGATGTGTAGATTTCCTTCTCCGTAACCAACTTTGTGTAACCCTAGCCCCTCCGATGTCTATATAAACCAGAGTGTTTAGTGCGTGGGACAACAACAATCGAGAATCATAGGCTAGCTTCTAGGGTTTAGCCTCTACGATCTCGTGGTAGATCAACTCTTGTAATACTCATATCATCAATATCAATCAAGGGAAATAGGTATTACCTCCATCGAGATGGCCCGAACCTGGGTAAAACATCATGTCCCTGCCTCCTGTTACCATTAGCCTTAGGCGCTGATTCGGGACCCCCTACCGAGATCCGCGGTTTGACACCGACAAAGGGATTACAAGTTATAAAGCTAACAAAGGCCGAAGGCTTACAAGACTAAAGAGATAAGATGCCCATAATCCCTTTCTTGTCCCTCTCCTCGGAAATGAAACAAAAAGCGAGAAGGGCAAAAGGCGCCAGGCGAGCTACAGTGGCGAAGACACCAGAGAAGATCTTGGTGGCGTCCGAAGGCTGAGTGGTGATGGCGGCCCGAGGAAGAGCTTGAAGGCGGTGGGGCATGTCGTGCGAAGCGTTGCTGCCTTTGTACTCGACTTAATGGCCTTGCCGCCCGCCCTCTTCCTCTTCCACAGCCTTCGAAGCCAGCCGCCCAAGGAGCGACCCGAAGTTCAAGGAGTTGGCGACACGGATGATGGGATCACCGGTGCCGCCCGAGCGGCGCCCGGCGCCTGGTCGGACCCGTCATCTGTCAAGCGCTACCCTCGTCGTCGCTGCCGTTGTTTTCCTCGCCACTCTCGCTCGAGGAGGAATCTTCATCGTCATAAGAGCTCTCCATGCAACACCTTGCGAGAGTCGAAGTGCAGAAGATCTTTGCGGAGAGGAGTCCACTCTCCATTAGTTTGAAATGGAGAGTGAGACCCTCCATCAAGCTGTGGATGCAGTGTAAGTTTCCACCGTGGCGGACATACATGGCGTGAGGCGTGGAACTCGGCGTCGGCCCATGTGCGCTGTTCCGCAACCCCTCATATGCAGCCGCAACACTGCGGCGGATCAGCTCCATCTCCCACGCAAATGGAGTCAGGGAGGCGAAGGCGGCGGCGCGGTGGCTGGCGTGCTGATGAAGAATTCGCAAGGGTTGTCCATGGCGAGGCCCTCCATCGGAGGAGGGCGCTGGCGGAGGCGAGGCCGATCTGCCGCCTGTTCTCCTCTCCTCGGCGCCACGAGGCCTCGACCTCGCCCCTCCCCTCCCTCTAGCGGCCCGGCTCCGCCCGCTGCGAGCTCTTGGGAGGCGATGCGTGCCTAGTGTCGGTGTACTAAAGTAGGGTACCTTAGTACCCCGAACTTGTCTGCAGGCGATCGCGGCGTCAGCAGTAAGGCTTGCGAGGCGTCCGCGAGACCCTCCGTTATTCCTATTTTACTACCATTCAAGAACAAAGTGTTAACCGAGAAGACAAGGCCCGGCAAGAGAAGCTTGCGGGAAGGACAGAACCCGGCAAGAGGGCTTGCCGGAAGAATAACAAAGGCGCTTAGGAAGACTTGCGCGACGCGCTGGCGCGTCCGGCAAGACCCGACAATGGCAAGCTTGCGGGTGCAACAAGATAGAGACAGCGGCAAGGCACTTGCAGCGTGGCACTCACTCTGCGCCATAGCTCACCCGGCGGCGATGTCGCGCGGGATCACTCCTGGTGCACATGGCGGGTAAAACGCGGCCTAGCAGTGCGAGGTGGCAAGTGAAGGTGACTAGGAGGCCATCGTGGCGATCGGTGGCGCCCCTAACGGTCGCTTCCTGCACTATTGGGGCGACCGGACGGGCATTAAATGCCCTTGTCCCCTGCCGTCAGAGTTAGGTAGGGGACACTATAGATAGTGGTTGTACCAACCCGCGTTTTTACCTTTTTACCCCTCTTTCTGCGTTCCCACCTGTCGGTGACCCCTTTAGACTATAAAAAGGAGGCCCATGCGCACATAGAAGGGGTTCGATTTGGGTTGACTCATTGGAGACCACAGCATACCCACGCTTGAGAGCAAGAACAGAATACAAACACAAAGCAGCAGTAGGAGTTTTATCTCTCTGGAGAGCTCCTAAGCTGGGTAAAATCTCCCGCGCGCTCTCGTCTCGATCTGCTCTTCGCGCGACCCTCCGCTCCCCTGCCGGACCAGAAGGGGCCCTGCCCCATAGGTGCTCGATCTCCCCACGACATCTTTGGCGCGCCAGGTAGGGGGCGTCGAGGTCGTGCCTATCTGATCCGGTGTCTGCGCATGCTACACCAACAACTTCATCGACATGCCACCGAAGAAGAAGACTTCGGAGGTGGCCGCTCCGTCTGCGACTATCCTACCACCACCGGAGCAAACAGGCGGTGGGGTGAGCGCCAGTGGAGGAGGCGGCGCCGGCAGTGGGACTCATGTCGTCACCAGGTCAAGGACAAGGCCCGCAAGGTTCAGCGTCTGCACATCCACGCACCTCCCGGGAGGTGCACCGTACTCAGCGTTGGAACAAGGCCAAGCTGGTGGGTTGCGGGGCGCTCAAAGCCAACATACATGTCAACCGGCAGCGCAGCGCGGTGCGGTCGCTGGGCAGACATTGCTCCTTCTAATCTTGTTAGGAGTTTGAGCATGTCCCGCCTCGCGCCGTCACCACCGCCACCCAAGACTCGGAGGAAGCGCCGGCCGAGCCCAGCTGCTCCTAGATTACCCTCGGCGCCCGGACAAGATCGGCGGCGGAGGCCGCCATTATAGCCTCATTGGCCGCCAGCGCGACAAGCCCGACAAGCGAAACACGTCGAAGCGCGGCAAGGCGCTCGGCGAAGCAGTGGCGACAAGACCGCTGGGGTGCCACCACCGTGCCTCCGCCCCGAAGGCCAAGATCGCCCGACTTCGCCGGGCCAACCTCGACACCGACTCCACAGCGTCGTCGGACCAGCGAGCTTCGCCGCAATCAACACCATGTTCTCCAAACGGCGACACGAAAACGCTTCGTACTCGCATCAAGCGCAAATGAGAAGCGGCGTCAATCGACCAGTCGCTGGGCCTTTGTCGATATGCGCGCGCCCAGAGAACGAGCGACTTGCCGTTACGGTAGGTTGCCCTGCGTTCACCGTGAGCTGCGACAGTCGATGGTGATACCAAGAACTTCAAGCGGGCGTGCCGAAATGCGGCGGCAGGATACATCCGTCGGAGTTCCTCGGCGTCTACACCATCGCGGTGCAGGCTGCGGGGGGCGACGACGAAGATCTCGCCAACTACTTCCATTTGGTGCTCAAGCCCAACATCAGATCTTGGCTCATGCACTTGCGGACAACTCCATCTCTTCATGGGCGGACTGTGCCATCGGTTTGTCGGCACCTTCACGGTGACCACAAACCCCATGGTCGAGGAGGCGACCTTCATCGCTAGCCGAAGAAGGAGAACCCTGCGCAAGTACATCTGAGATTCAGCCGGTGCGGCGCAACATCGAGCGTCCACCCCCGCGGTTATCAGTAGCGTTCCATCGAACGTCGCGTAACCGCCCGGAATGAGGAGGAGATGGCGATGTGCAAGATCGAAGATGTCGGCGAGCTATATGCTCGGCCGACAAGTGTGCACGGGCTGAAGAAGGGAGGAAAATCCCGGAGAGAATGCAGGGGCGAAGGATCGGCGGTGAGGATGCCCCTCGGCAAGAGGAACCGGAGGTGGAATAACGAAGAGAAAGCTAAGGATGTGCTAGTTGTTGAGTAGTCCGGAGCGAGGCGGTTCGAGAAGGCCAAAGCTGGTGACTCGGCGAGGCTGTGGTAACCGCCGACAAGCGGGGACAGCTCCGGCAAGCGATCTTGCAAGATCCACCCACCAAGGGCCACGACATCCAAGCATGCAAGAAGGTTGAGCGGATGGCGAGAACTACTGAAAGCTGAATATGGCGTCGCGACAAGGAGAAGGCCGAGGAGGTGGCGGAGGATCCGGCAAGCGTCCCGCCGGGGAGGAACCGCCGGCAAGGCCAAGCAGCGGCAAGAGGCAGACCCCCCAGCGGCGCGACAGGGCGAAGCGAAGATGAGGATGATGAGATGGGCGAGGATGAGACCGACGACCAAGAGTTTGAAGCGGCGGAGGTTTTGTGCGTTAATGGCGGTGCTTTCTGCACACCTCGCACTGCCAACTCAAGCGATGGGTGCGGGAAGTAAATGCTGTGAGAACCATCGGTCGAATCGCGCAAGCCCTAAAGTGGTCAACCGCCCATCATCTTTGATGTTGAGGATCACCTGATCGCATCACCGCGGTCGGTGCTTGCCGATGTTGGCCGCCAACCATCCATAACCTCAAGGTCACAAAGATGTTGGTTGTGGCGGGGCGGCCTAAATCTGATCTCTTCGCGGTGCTCAACAAGCTCCGGATCCCGACAATGAGCTCGAAGAGACTGGTACCTTTCAAGGAATCAACCCAGGAAGGAGCAAGCGAAGGGAAGATCACACATCCGATGACTTTTGGCAGCGAGCTGAATTTGAGCGAGAGAGTCACATTTGATGTTGCTGATTTCCCATTGCCTTACAATGGGATACTTGGCAAATCGGCGCTTCGCCAAGTTCATGGCAGCCTCTCACTCGCCTACAATGTGCTCAAGATGCAGTGCGATAAGTGTTATTTCTGTCCATGGCGACAAGAAAGATGCACTTATCTGTACCGACAAGATCTACCGGGAAGCAGCAGCCACAGTAGAGCGCAAATCACTTGCCGCTGAAGCTCCCGGGGGGAAGAAGAAGAAGACCAAGTCCGGCAAGAGTAGCTCTGATGCCCACTCCGGCAAGCGCACCTCTCCGGAGTGCTGCACTACCGTCGAGGACGCACCATCGAGCTCCACCGGCAAGTGCAAGAAGGCGAAGACAACAGCACCACAGACCAAGAAAGTGGACGCCAAGGAGGACGGCACTGGTGGTACCTTCACCATCAGTGCCACGCTTGATCCTAAATAGGAAAGCGTGCTCGTTGCTTTTCTGCGGGCGAATGTCGATGTGTTTGCATGGCAACCATCTGACATCCCCGGTGTTCCTAGGAAAGTAATTGAGCACCACCTTGCCATCTGCCCTCCTTGCGACCCGTCAAGCAAAGAGTCGGGAAGCAAGCGGTAGGCGTGAAGAGGTCATTGCGAGAAGAGATCAAGAAGTTGGAAGCGGCGGGCCTCGTCAGAGTACTCCATCCAACCTGGTTAGCCAATCCGATGATGCGTGCGCCAAAGCAAATGGGAGGTGGAGGCTTTGTATTGACTTCACGGATGTTAATAAAGCCTGTCCCAAAGATCCATTTCCTTGCCGCACATTGACCAGTTATCGACTCCACGGCGGGATGTGATCGCTTTCATTCCATGATGCATACTCGAGGATATCACTAGATCTTCATGGCGAGAAGAGGATGAAGAAAACGCATTCATTACTCCATGTGGCACATCTTGCTTTGTCTGAATGCCTTTCGGACTAAAGAATGCTGGTTCAACATTTGCAAGAGTAGTCGGTCATGCCTTTGAGCCACAGTTTGCGCGAAATGTAGAAGCATACATGGATGACATAGTGGTCAAGAAGCGAGACAGAGCAACTTTGATCCAAGATTTGGATGAGACTTTTGCAAATCTGCGCAAGATCAATCTCAAGTTGAATCCGAGAGCGACAAGGAAGGAGAAGAAGGGTGCGCCGGCACCTGGGTCCCGGCAAGCCAGTGTTGCTGGGGGCTGCGAATACTAAGATTCGTCCATGGCAAGCGAGTTGCGGGGCTGCGATATCGAGATAAGTCTTCGTCCCTCATCATGTATCCTCTTATGGGTGGGGAATCTGAAGCGCGTCCTCCACGACCGTGCCTTGTATGGAAAACACTGTGCGGCGGAGGAACGGCTCGGGGCTAAGTTGCGCCCTTACCTTGTTTGAGTCCACTCAACAATGAAAGCGCTGCAACTAGCCAAGCGAGGTTCTTGCGGAGCAACACCGCCCAACAGAGCTGCTGATGTTCCGCTTTCGACAAGCGTGTTAAGCGCCCGGCAAGTTCCCTAAAAGCGTAGGGTTAAAAACATACAAGGGATGAGGCAGGGAGGCGGCGGGGTTGTTGCCGGGAGATGAAATGTACATTCGAGGATACCAAGGATTAGCTCCTTGGCGTGGGTTCAACCCGCAAGACAAAAAAAACCGGCAAGCATCCCTTTTCATTAAAAACATCCACACAGATACAATCCATAAGAGGATGAAAAACATGACAGAGAGGACTACAAGTTTTAGATGCAGCTAAGGCCGAAGGCTTACAAATTAAAAAGATAACATGCCGTAATCCCTTTCTGTCTCTCTTTTAGGAGGTAGATCAAGGGCGAGAAGGGCAAAAGGCGCCTATCACGAGCTACAGGTGCGAGAACACACCAAGAGAACATCCAGGGGGCCGTCCAAGGCTGGGCGGTGATCTTGGCGCCGAGCGAGCTCAAAGGCAGGCGGCAAGGCGTCAAGCCGCGCTCTCGAGGGCACTCGCCCTCTTACTCCGACTTGCGGCCTTGTCACCAGCCCTCTTCCCCTTCGCAGCCTCCCTCGCCCGCCGCCCAGGAGGCGACCGGGGAGTTCAAGGGCAGCGACCGGATGATGGGGTGCGCCCGGTGGCGCATGAGCGATGCCATACACCTAGTCAGGCCCGCCATCCGCCGCCCGCTACCCTCGTCGTCGCTGCCGCCCTCCTCCTCGTCACTCTCGCTCGAGAGTCTTATTGTCGGAGCTGTCCACACAGCACTTCACCCAGTGCGGAGTCCCGAAGACCTTGGCGGAGAGGAGGTCGCCCTCCATTAACAAAATGGAGGTAAACCCGCTGTCGAGCTGTGGATATGGTGACGTCTTCCACCCACGATCAAGATACATCACATTAGGGGCTGGGAATACAGCGCGAACTCGCGTGCCGCTGATTCCTGACCCCTCATGTGCAGATCTTAGCGTCTCGGGCGGATCCGACTCCATTCGCTCGCATAAGCGGGCTGGAAGCGGGCGGCGCCGAAGCGCCCGGCAAGCTTGACAAAAGAACTTCGCAAGGTCGTCCCTGTATGGACCGCATGGGGAGAACCGAACCGGCGAAAGGCGGAGATGGTGCGCCGCCCGCCCGCCTCGTCCCGGCGCCTCGACCTCGTCCTCGACCTCGTCCACGACCTCGCCCCTCCCTCTTCCTCTTGTGGCTGGCTCTGCCACCATGGGCGTGAGATAGGAGGGATCGCTGTCTGGCGGCGACCCTCGCCGCCACCGATGAGGCAGGGTTCCCTTTCTCCATGGCGAAGGAGAGAAAGGAGGCGGAAGCTGAAGAAAGGAGGAGATGAGAGAGTGCGGGCCTGTGCTCCCCTTCCGCTCTTTTAAGGAGGCGAGGTGGGGGCTCGGCCGCCCTTTCAGTGAATCAAAGCGAAGGAAGCAGGGAATGGGGGCGAACCGCTGCCCCGCTTCGCGATGGCCCATTCCCACTTCCGCCCACGACCCCAAGCGCATGGGAGCAGCGTGGCGGATCTGAGCGAGGCGACGGATGAGGTGACCTCGCCCGCCCGTAATCACGGGGTGGGCGCCTCGAAAATCGTGCCGCCACCCACGTCTCCCACGACCCGCGATTGGCGTGCCGTTATGGGAAGCGCGGTGGAGTGCAGGCAGTTTGGTTTGGGCCACGGCAGCGTGCCGTGCCTGTTTTGGGCTGGCCCAATAGCGCTTCGGCACCGTGTATGGCCCAGGCCGGGGCTCTGTCGGTGTACTAAAGTAGGGGTACCTTAGTACCCGAACTTGTCTGCAGGCGTCGCGGCGTCAGCGGCAAGGCTTGCGAGGCGTCGCCGGGACCCTCCGTCATTCCTATTTTACTGCCATTCAAGAACAAAGTGTTAACCGAGAAGACAAGGCCCGGCAAGAAAGCTTGCCGGGAAGGAAGAACCCGGCAAGAGGAGCTTTCGAGAAGGCCAACCAAGGCGCTTGAAGGCTTGCGCGACGCGCAGCGTCCGGCAAGACCCGACGAGCGGCAAGCTTGCGAGTGCAACAAGGCGAGACGCGGCAAGGCACTTGCATGGCAAGCTCACTCTGCGCCCAGCTCACCCGACGGCGTGTCGCTGCGGGATCCTCTGGTGCGTGTTGGGTAAAATCTTGACCTAAGCGGTGCGAGGTGGCAAGTGAAGGTGACTAGGAGGCCATCGTGGCGTCGGTGGCGCCCCTAACGGTCGCTTCCTGCCTTGTTAGGCGCCGGACGGGCATTAAATGCCCTTGTCCCCTGCCGTCGAGTTAGGTAGGGACACATGAATAGTGGTTGTACCAACCCGCGTTTTACCTTTTACCCCTCTTTCTGCGTTGCCACATCGTTGACCCTTTAGACTATAAAAAGGAGGCCCATGCGCGCGTAGAAGGGGTTCGATTCGGTCGACTCATTGGAGACCACAGCATACCTGCAACGAGAGCAAAGCGAATACAAACACAAAGCAGCGGTAGGAGTTTTATCTCTCGGAGAGCTCCGAAGCTGGGTAAAATCCCCCGCGCGCTCTCGCCTCGATCTGCTCTTCGCGCGACCCTCCGCTCCCCTGCCGGACCAGAAGGGGCCCTGCCCCATAGGTGCTCGTTCTCCCCACGACACCTAGCCGAGACCGTCGTCGCCACCGATGAAGCGTCGCCGCGCCCCCTCGCCATGACAGAAGAAAGGAAGAAGCGGGAATAGGGAGAGGCAGATGACGAAGGATTGAGAGGCACCGTTCCTCCTGCTCCCCTCTTTATAAAGGGGCAGGGGCGAGGTTCGGCCGCCCCCTCTCGGCCAATCGGGCCCATTGAAGTGACAGCAAGTGGGGCCGTCGACCGTCCTCCCGGCTCCATTGAAGGCGCCTGGGAATCGTCCCACGCGTGCGCGCGACTTCACACATCCCGCGCGCCTGTCATTCGCTCTGCATCGTGCATGCAGCGAAAGTGGTGCAAGGGCGAAGCGCGATGGGGCGCGTGGGCGGCGGTTCCCCAGCGAGGCGATAAATGAGCAGCAGCCTGCGGTCTCGAAGAGACACGCAAGCCGCTTCTTCTTGTCCACCACAAGATGATGCCGGCATGCTTCCATCGCGCGCGCGCGCCACGACCCCGTCGCGCATTCAATGCGGGTCATGGGGAAGTGCAGCGAATGAAGCGATTACCACGGTAAAATCCGCCCGCCTACTGCGCACCGTTCTTGGTGCATCCCAACAATGTGTCGGCGCTTATGTATGGCCCAGGCCCGGGGGCTCCTGTCGGTGTACAAAAGTAGGAGCTCTCCTTTCGACCCCTATACTTGTGCATGGGCAGTCGAAGCCACGCGCCATGGCCACACATAGCAGGGCAAAGGAGGCAAGCCGGAGAGAAGCCGAAGGCTTAAGACAAACAAGTAACATCAAGGACCAAGGCCACAAAGTGTAGATGGACGAAGTAGGTTTCCCCGGCAAGACCCTTGCCGGGGGCAACCTCAGCAGCCCCGGCAAGGCCCTTGCCGGGACAGCTCGCCCACACCGGCAGATCGAGCCACCCTTGAACCCACGTCCTCCAATGACAACAGCCACATTGGACTAGGGTTCGGGAGGCACCTTCGTGGTGGCATGTAGATCTTTGTTAAGACATAGAATGCTCAAGATCAGATGGGGTTGAGAGGCAACAATCCTCACCGAAGACCCTTACCGAAGAAATCCTCAAGACCCTCGGCAAGATCCTTGCCGGGGACGCCAGCGCGCCACGGTAAGACCCTTGCCGGGCGACCTGACAAGACCTTTGCCAGAGGCGACAGCAGGGCCACTGTCGGGCCCGCACCAACTAACTCCCCGCCGCCGTTCGCATGCAGCTGCAAGCCCAACCAGCTAGGCAGGCACCTGTATGGCAACGTGCAGCTTCCAGACCAACTTAGCACGCACCTGCGTGGCGGCATACAAATCTTCATGGAGGCTCCACCACGCGCCACCATAGCTGCTTGCACTGCCTACATGGCACCGCATGCATCGCTGGCTAGGCGCGTGTCAAAGCGAGGAGGAGGCGGCGACGGACGGGACGGGCCTCACTCCCGTCCCGATAAAGTGAGGACACCTAAGCCATGCATTAAATGCATCTTGTCTGTAATATGGGCGATAAGCTCATAACACCGTAGACTCTTTCCACCTTACGTGTGCCCTGTTTCAGCCCTTTAGCCTATAAAAGGAGGCCCAAGGCATATAGGGAAAGGATTGGCTATTTTGAACCACGCAGACATCCATGCTAGTTCGAGAGCTCAAGAACACTCAATACATCCACCAAGCGGGACTAGAGTTTTACGCATCCTCGCGGCCGAACACAGGTAAGCGATCCCCATGTCAATTACTAGTGCTGCTCTTCTCACAACCCAGCCCCACAACCGTAGTAGGGATTCTCGTGATCCCATAGGTGTCGTTTCCCACCGACAGGGAGGCATCACAGTAAATGACAAAACCCTTATGAGAATCTAGAGGAGCAAGCACTGGGGCAGAAGTCAGCTTGTCCTTGAGTGCCTGGAAACTTATCTGACTCTTTTCTGTCCATTTGAACTTCACGCCGTTGTGAAGCAAATTAGTCAGGGGCTTGGCGATCTTGGAGAAGTTCTTGACGAAACAATTTTTGTTTGTTTGACATTTTTCGGGGGTGTCCAATAGAGAATATCTTGAACTCGTTGTGGGTGACAGCAATAGCATCCTTGGAGATCACATGACCGGGATCGGTTACTTGGTAGCGAATTCACACAGGAATACTTGGCATATAGTTGATGCTCTCAAAGTTTTTCGAACAAGGCGAAGATGTTCAGCATGTTCTTCTTTATTATTGGAATATACAAGGATATCATCGAGATAAACATGGTGAACTTGTCGAGGTATTCCATGATATATAGTTCATCGAGACAAGAGAATGTTGTTGGATCATTGGTTAAGCCAAAAGACATGATGCTATACTAGTATGAACCATATCGAACAACGAAGGCGGTCTTGGGAATATCGTCTTCACGAACACAGATCTGGTCATATCCCAACCTCAAGTCAAGTTCGAGAGAGGACCGATGAACCGACAAGTTGTCATAAAGATGATTGACTCGAGAAAGGGTTACTTGTTACGAATAATTGCTTGGTTGATAGGATGGTAATCTTGGACTAAGCGATTCATTCCATTCTTCTTCTTGACAAAGAGAAGGTGCTCCCAAGCGAGAGGAACTTAGATGAGTGAAACATTTGTGGAGAGATTTGTCAATTTCTTCCTTAAGTTCAAGGAGTTCATCGGCGGGGAGCTTGTAGGGTCCTTGGCTATAGGAGTGGTGCACCTTTTAGGTCGATGATGCATTCAACAGCTCTAATAGGGGAATCCTTTGGAAGTTCATCGGAAAGACATCTTGGAATTCACGAGCGATTGGAATTTTTCAATGCCCTCAAGTTGTGTTGCGTTCATTGCATTCAATAAATAAAGTCATGCCTCGACATTTTGAACCATACAAGCGCGATAGCCTACTATCTCATCTGAAGGGTGTAGGAGATGGGCGGTTTTAAGGCATAAGCGATAGAAGCGATATCGCTTTCAACCATTTTATTCCTGGCATGAGGTCAATATTGGAAGACTTCAGTATGATGGGAGAGACATGGAATTCTAGTCCTTCAATTTCAATTGGGACGTTGTTGCAAACCATGGAGGTTCGACATTGGCCAGAGGGGGTGTGTACTAATAGCGATGAGTTCATGTCCTCACATTTAATGTCATGTGTGTATGCAAAATCTTCTGATACGAAAGAATGTGATGCTCCTGAATCAAATAAAACAGATGCTGATACTAAATTAACAAGATGTGTACCCATCAAAGTAGCAGGCTGGTCTTGAGCTTCATTCACATCAACGTGGTTAGCCTGAGCACAACCATAAGGAATGGCATTGTTGTTGCGGGGCTGATTGTTTCCACGTATGTTGCTACGGCCAGTTGAAAGTAGAGCCAGCTCATAACCCACAAGTATAGGGGACCGCAATAGTTTTCACAGGTGGAGTATTCAACCAAAATTTATTGATTTGACACAAGGGAAGCCGAAGAATATTCTCGAGTATTAGAAGCTGAATTGTCAATTGAGCCACACCTGAAAGACATAATATCTGCAACGTAGTTTTTAGTAGTAAAGTAGTATGGAGGTAATGGTAATGGTGGCGAAAGTAACCGTAGCAGTTTTGTAGCAATTATAACAGTTGCAACAACAAAGTAACATAGCAAAGATCAGTATGTGAAAAGCTCATAGGCAATGGATCAATGATGGATAATTATGTCTGATGGCATTCATCATGCAACAATTATAACCTAGGGTGACACAAAACAAGCTCCAATTGATCAATATAATGTAGGCATCTATTCCATATATAGTCATACGTGCTTATGGAATAGAACTTGCATGACATCTTTTGTCCTACCCTCCCGTGGCTGCCAGGTCCTAATGGAAACAAAGGGCTATTAAGGCCTCCTTTTAATAGAGAACCGAAACAAAGCATTAGCACTTAGTGAATACATTAACTCCACAAACTACAGTAATAGTCGGAAAGAAACCTGCTATGTATTGAGCTTGCGTTGGTTTTCCTCGAAGAGGAGAGGGTGATGCAGCAAAGTGTAGCGTAAGTATTTCCCTCAGTTTTGAGAACCAAGGTATCAATCCAGTAGGAGGCTCCTCAAAAGTCCCACGCACCTACACAAACAAAGCGAGAACTACTTAACCAACACAATAAAGGGGTTGTCAATCCCTTCACAGCCACTTGCGAAAGTGAGATCTAATAAAGATAGTATGATAAGATAAATATAATTTTGGTATTTTGTAAGATAGATGCAAAAAGTAAAGATGCAAATAAAGTAGATGGAAAGCAAATATGATAAGAGATAGACCCGGGGCCATAGGTTTCACTAGAGGCTTCTCTCAAGATAGCATAAGTATTACGGTGGGTGAACAAATTACTGTCGAGCAATTGATAGAAAAGCGCATAGTTATGAGATTATCTAGGCATGATCATTTATATAGGCATCACGCCCATAACATGTAGACCGACTCCTGCCTGCATCTACTACTATTACTCCACGCATCGACCGTTGTCGGTGTACTAAGATAGGGGTACCTCAGTACCCCAACTTGTGCACGGGCAGTCGCAGCTCCCCGTAGCTGGATCCACCAAACGTTTGCCGGAGACCATTCCTGCTCCATACCAAGCCATTCAAGAACAAAGTCTACAAGATAGAAGATCAAGGCCCCGGCAAGAGGAGCTTGCCGGGAAGGCCGTTCCAGGCTCAAGATTACATCACTCATGCAAGTCCCTGGCGAGAGGAGCTCGCCGGGGAGACTAGAAGATCACATCACAAAAGACACGCCTCGGCGCTTCTCGCGTCGGCGAGAATCCGGGGGCGACAAGACTACAAGCCCGACAAGCTCCGGGCCCGGCAAGATCAAGACCCGGCAAGGTACTTGCCGGGCGAAGCTCGCTGCGTGCCGCCTCAGCTCATCGCCCTGGCGTCGCCTTGACCCTCTCCGAGCAGCGTGGCGGATGGCTGTCTTGGTGAGGGTGCGGTGGCACTCCACGGCGGTGGATCCATCGCCCGTGGCAAGCGGAGAGCCTGCAGGCGGGAGCTTTTGGGGCGCGGCGGCGGGCATTAAATGCTCTTGTCCCCTCATCAAAAGTAGGTAGAATCCTTTGTTCAAGCCTTGTGTGGCTGCCTTTGTTCCCGCCTTTGTTCCAACTACCACCTCTTTTACATTTTACCCCTCTACCCTCGTTGACACTGTCGGTGACCCTTGCCCTATAAAGGAGGCCCATGCTGCGTAGAAGGGGTTGGTTGAACCCTTGGCAACTCTAGCGCAGGATTGGCTGGTTCCATACACCACACCACCATTCGCTCGCATTCTTGAGCAAGATCAAATACAACACAAAGCAGCGGTAGGGTTTACGCGACCATCGCGTCCCGGCTGGGTAAAAATCCGCCCAGCGCATCGCCTCGATCTGCTCTCTGTGCCTCCTCCGCCCTCGTACGAACGCGAAGGGCTCCCGGCCCCATAGGTGTCCGCGTCAGGCGTGCCACCAGCGCCGCCCGCGCGCCCGACATCTTTAAGCGCGCCCGGTAAAGGCGTCGAGGTTGTCGCGGACCTGATCCGGCGTTAGCGGCGCGCTCTTCCTCAACCTCTCGGTTTCGCCAGCGGCTTCGCCGACAAGCTGCGTCATGGCCCGAGCGAGGGCTTCAAAGGTCGTGAACCCATCTCCATCTTCCCGCCGCCACCGGGCGGCGGTGGCGGAAGACGCCCGTGAAGGTGGACACCGGCGAGGCACTCGCGGCGCCACGAGATCGAGGGCGGAGCGGATGACCGCGCCTCGGTCTCCGCAGATCCACGTCCATCCCAGCACCACGGCGACCAGTGGCGCCATACCACGAGAGGTGGTATCCGCTTTCTTTGAGAGCAGAATAAGCCGGAGGCTCGCGGGATACTCCGGACTGCTGTCGAGCACGAGCAAAGCGAAATGCGGGCAGGGCCTTGCTCCTCCTATCGCTACTAGGAGTCGAGCATGTCACATTCCTCGCGCCGCTCGCTCCGCTCCCCTCCATTCCGGCAAGCGCATCTCCACAGGCGCTTCGCTGTCGTCGAGGGCAGCGCCATCGAGCTCTAAGTCCGGCGAGGGCGGCTCAGTGCTCACTCCGACAAGCGCAGCTCCTCGGGGCGCTATAAGCCCGGCGGGGACAGCTCTGGTGCTCGTTCGTGACGCACCTCCCGGAGTGCTCTTGTTGTCGTCGAGGCCAGCGCCATTGAGCCCCACCAGCAAGTGCAAAGAAACAAGAAAAAGAAAAGCTAAGTTGCTCAAGCCTTTGTGCGGAGCACTCTTTAATTCCATGCTCTTATTTGTTATATCCCTCGTGCGTTCGTCCTTTGTGCATAAAGCACATGCTGTGGAGGAGCCTGCTGTGAATAGCCGCACCCTTATCTTGCTTGAACACACTCAGCGAGTTAAAAGTGAGCAGCGACCAACCAGCGCCCTTGTTTCGTTTGAGTCGCTCGGCAGGTTAAGTCGTCCTTGTTGGACCGCGACAAGGTTGCTTGCGGAAGCGACACCAGCCGGCGGGCTGCTGATGTTCCGCACTCAGCAAGCGTGTTAAGCGCCCGGCGAGTTACCTAAGCGTGGGGTAAAAGCGCACAAAGGCGTAAGCGGAGGGTATAACGTGGCGAGCCCTGCCGTGAGATGTCGCCGTTATGAGAGACTTGGAGCGAGAGGAGCGAGCCGTGGTCGATTCGCGTGCTTGTTTTGTTTCGAGTCCGCTCAACAAACACAAGTGTGCTGCTGCACCTTATCTTGCTTTCGAGCCTGCTCGGCAAGGTAAGCGTCATAGCCCAGCCCGGCAAGGTTGTTTGCGGAAGCAACACCGCCGGCGGGCTGTCAGCGCTTCGGCAAGCGTGTTCGCCCGGCAAGCTCCCGGCGTGAAGTACAAACATACGAAGGGCAAAATCTTGACATCGTATTGCAAAATCAAGACTTACGTACATATACATGTAGATAATGAAGCTGTTGCAGATCTATCTCAGCTGTTTTC
>JAHHZJ010002133.1:0-28599 GCA_021437245.1 Aegilops speltoides
GATGACTCGAACGCGTGCAGAGCCCTTGAAAGCCGGGTGACATCACTCCTCTCACAACTCTCCCCGATTCACATGAGACATGGTTACTACCTCAGCGGAAACTCTATGCATACTCGGGCACCAAGGAGTGCGACCATGAAGAGGCTAGGAAGCAAGGAGAATCGAGCGGAAGACATCTGTGAAGCGGAGAGAGAAAGCAACCATGACGGAAAGGCGGACGATCGGACGGAGGCAGACGATCGGGACGAGCCGGATGATCCGGACCCGGTCGGGACGATCCGACTTCATCGACAAAGCAGCAGAACCTCCGCTGAAGCCGGATCATCCGGACCCGGCGGATCATCCGGATCCCGCCCGGACATCCGGACCACCGGCCGGACGTCCGGCCTGCGCCGAATCACCAGCGAGCACCGGACCATCCCCCCCCGGATCATCCGGACCGTCGCCCGGATCATCCGGCTAAGCGCTGCTTGTAGCGTGTTGAGCTGAGCCCATGTACCTCGCCCAGACTCTATATATAGGACCCCTCTCCTCACTTTGAGACTTAGCATTGGATTAGCTCATATTTGTGTGTGAGAGCCTTTGCTCATCCACGGTACTTCTCCACGGAGATCAGGACCTCCGTCTGGGGAAGAAGATCCATCAGTTCAAGACCCCTATCTGGGAAAGATCCTCGTGGATTCAAGACCTCCTCCGGGAGAAAGCGGCTACCTTTGTATCTTTCCTTTGTTGATTTTGGACCATGTATCTTTCGTTGCCGATGATCTAGACCTTGTGTGATCGATCTCTTGTCGGTTGAGTGTCTCTCTCATTCTTCCCGTGATTTCCTCTCGTGCTTCAGCGTGTTCTTCGTGTTTTCCTCCGTAGGATCCTCAAGCGTGAAGATCAATGAATTAGGGTTCCACCTACATCACTCTTCATGGTGCGTCTCCTTGGTGCACAGTATGCATAGAGTTTCCGTTTGAGGTAGTAACCATGTCTCATGTGAAGCGAAGGAGAGTTGTGAGAGGAGTGATGTCACCTCGGTTTCAAGGGCTCTTGTGATAGGGGCGAGAGGTGTCCGTCTTTCGATGAGATGGTGGATTTCGCTTTGGTGGAAGTCGACTTTGACGATCCGACTCTGGCGTGCGAGGGCGTCAGCATATATGTCGCTAAACCAACTCGAGAGGTTATTGACCATGCGAACACGATCAACGACCACGAGGTCTATTTCCTGCGAGCAAGCGAAGAACAAGCAAGCTGAGATTGCAATCTGGATATTGCGAATATAAGATGAAAGCTTTATTGATCAAGGTGGGGTTACGTGGCGCCTTTATGCAGTCGTTGAACACAAGCGAAGTACTGAAGTTGCAGCTATGGCGAACTTTTGATCTAAACAAAACCCAAGTCTAAGCGGTGCCCTAAGGGCTGTATATATGGAGGAAGAGGGGTGAATTTCGTGGCCCTTGGTGGAGGGTCGAAACTAACCCTATCTCTTGTTTTCCACACATACGGACTCTAAAATAGCCTATACTAATGTATTTCGAAATTACATGGGCCTGGCCCAATAATAAGGTGATGAGCACCTAGAATAGCCTATGGACGAATATTATGAAGTGGCATCTTGTATATTTCGTCCAAGGCTTCATGCACTCCTTATGGTGGCTTCAAAGTCTGAAATCATCACTTGTAACTCCGTTCTTGATCCCCTTAGCATGCCATCAACTCCATGTGTGTTCTTGCTCCAATGTTCATCCTTCTCCAAGCTAGGCCCTTCATTTGTAAGCAAAACAAATGTATCCAATTTAAGCGACATCATATTCTCATGAACATTAGAATCATTACCAAGCGAAAGTACACAGTAATTTAGTTGGCGTCTTGTGAGCTCTAGTAATTGGTCCGGTATGTATAGCAGCAGGGGCTGTGGGTGTAACAATGGTATTGATGTCCTCATCATCCTCCCTTCTTGAAATGAAGTCGTCCTCGTGAGCTCATCTTCCTCACCCAAATATGGCTTCAAATCTGCAATGTTAAAAGTGGGACTAACCCCAAAATCTGCGAGGCAGCTCAAGTTTATATGCATTATCATTTACTTTCTCCAACACTTTAAAGGGACCAGCAGACACGTGGCATTAGCTTTGATTTGCGCAAATCGGAAATCTATCCTTACATAAATGTAACCAAACAAGATCTCGGTGCAAACACAACATGTTTTCTACCCTTATCTCCAGCAAGTTTATATTTAGCATTCATCGCTCAATGTTTTCCTTAGTTAACTCATGCATTTTAAAATCAATTCAGCACGTTCTTTAGCATCAAAATTAACCTTCTCCGAAGATGGAAGAGGCAATAAATCAATAGGTGCGGTAGGAAACCATACACAATTTCAAAGGGCACATCTTAGTAGTAGAATGCAATGAGCGATTATAAGCAAATTCAATATGAGGCAAGCATTCTTCCCACATTTTCTTATTATTCTTCAAAACAGCCCTAAGCATAGTAGACAATGTTCTATTGACTACTTGGTTTATCCATCGGTTTGGGGGTGACAAGTAGTACTAAAAAGTAGTTTAGTCCCCAACAGCCTAAACATCTCCAAAAGTGGCTAAGAAATTTAGTATCACGATCTGAAACAATAGTATTTGGCACACCATGCAAGCGAATAATTTCACGAAAGAACAAATCAGCAACATTATGACATCATCGCTTTTATGACATGGTATAAAGTGTGCCATTTTAGAGAATCTATCCACGACAACAAATATGCTATCCCTCCCTTCTTTGTTCGAGGTAAACCTAAAACAAAGTCCATAGATATATCCTCCCAAGGAACACTAGAGTGCGAGGCAAAGGCATATATAAACCATGAGGATTGAGTCGTGACTTAGCTTTTTGACATGTAGTGCAGCGAGCAACAAAAGCGCTCAACATCCGTCTCATCTTTGGCCAAAAGAAATGTGTAGCTAGTATATCCTCGGTCTTCTTCACGCCAAAGTGTCCCATTAGTCCTCCTCCATCGCCTCCTGCAACAACAAAAATGACGGAGCTAGCTGGAATGCATAGCTTGTTAGAGCGAAAGCAAATCCATCATTAATGACGAACTTGTTCCATGTTCTACCTTCTTTACAATTCTGCAATACATCTTTAAAATCAGCATCATGCACATATTGATCTTTGATGGTCTCCAAACCAAATATTTTGAAGTCAAGTTGTGAAAGCATAGTATAGCGACGAGACAATGCATCAACAATAACATTTTCTTTACCCTTCTTGTGTTTAATGACATAAGGAAAGTCTCAATGAATTCAACCCATTTAGCATGTCTACGATTCAGTTTAGCTTGACTTTTAATATGTTTCAAAGATTCATGATCAGAATGTATAACAAATTCTTTGGGCCATAAATAATGTTGCCATGTTTCTAAAGTCGAACAAGAGCATATAATTCTTTATCATAAGTAGAATAATTCAGACTAGGCCCTCAATTTTTCAGAAAAGTATGCAACAGGTTTGCCATCTTGTAATAACACACCTCTAATCCAATTCCACTAGCATCACATTCAAGCTCAAAAGTCTTATTAAAATCAGGAAGTTGGAGTAAAGGGCATGTGTCAACTTAGCTTTCAATACCGTGAAGGCTTCTTCTGTGCGGTACCCCAAACAAAAGGCACATCCTTCTTTGTAAGCTCGTTGAGAGGTGCAGCAATGGTGCTGAAATCTCTCACAAAGCGCCTATAGAAACCAGCGAGGCCAAGAAACTCCTCACTTGTGTGACCGTTTTGGGCTCGGCCAACTCTCAATAGCTTCAATCTTGGCTTTATCAACTTCAATTCCTGTGGAGTAACAACATAGCCAAGAAAAGATACTCGATCGGTGCAAAAGGTGCACTTCCCAAGGTTACCAAACAAACGTGCATCACGTAGAGCATTAAAAACAACACGTAAATGTTCCAAATGTTCTTCAAAGATTTGCTATAAATCAGTATATCATCAAAATAAACTACCACAAATCGTCAATGAAAGCACGTAAAACTTAGTTCATTAATCTCATGAAAGTACTAGGTGCATTAGTTAACCCAAAAGGCATGACTAACCACTCATATAATCCAAACTTAGTTTTAAATGCTGTTTTCCATTCATCTCCCAATTTCATACGAATTTGATGGTATCCACTCATAAATCAACTTTGGAGAATATTGTAGAGCCACTCAATTCATCAAGCATATCATCTAGCCTAGGAATAGGGTGGCGATAACGAATAGTAATATTATTGATGCCTCTACAATCAACACACATCGTGACGTACCATCCTTTTTCGGCACTAGAATAATAGGAACAGCACAAGGACTAAGGGATTCGGCGTATATAACCTTTGTCGAGCAGCTCTGTACTTGCGCATAATCTCCTTCGTCTCCTCTGGATTGATGCGGTATGGTGCGGTTGGGTAATGATGCACGGGAATTAAGTCAATTTGATGCTCAATCCCTCGAATAGGTGGTAATCCGGTGTACGTCTTGTGGAAAGAGCGTCGGTGAACTCTGCAAAATGTTAGTGACAGCGGGGGGCAAAGAGGAAAACCGTCCTCGAATGAAAATAATGCCTCTTTGCACACAAAAGCATAGCAAATAGATTTGCCAAAATCTAGCTCATCAATATCAGATTTGGTGGCAATTAAACATGCACTTTTCAATTTAATTTGAAACAACGTAGATGGTTTATTATTAGGCTTCATGTGTTGCTCAAATTCTTTTGCCACAATCTGATTTTCACTCTTATTTTTCTCTGTTTTGCTTTATTAGCTCTATTAATATCATCTTTCAAAATGGACTCGAGAGTCATAGGAAGCAAAGTAATATTTTATCCTTATGAACAAGAGTATCTTGATTGTTTCTACCATGGTGTCTGAAATTTTTATCAAATTGCCATGGTCTACCAAGTAACAAGGAACATGCTTGCATAGGTACCACATCACAATCAACATAATCAGCATATGTAGAGATACTAAAATGCACACGAGCAGTCGTGTTACCTTCACCTTGCGCTGTTGTTGAACCATTGGATGTAGTAAGGATGTGGATGTGGTCTTGTGGTGAGAGATAGCTTCTCCACCATCTCCATGCTAGCCAAGTTGTTGCAGCTCCCTCCATCTATGATGGCCTTGAATAGAGCGTTCCTTCACAACTCCTTTGTATGGAACAAATTATGCCTCTGATTTTGCTCAGCTTGTGTAACCTGCACACTCAAAACACGTTGAACAACTAAACATTCATACTGTCGGCATCTTGACAGCCATGTATTGTGTCTCATGATCAGAATCATCTCCACCGTGTTCCTCATGTGTAATAAGAGCCAAAGTCTCCTCATCATAGTCACTAGCGGACTCATACCCACCATCCTCGGTAGCAATCATCACCGCTGAGATTTGCATTCTCTCATAAAATGTCCTCTTCCCTTAATGACGACAAATAATATCACTTGTGTGCCTGTTGGCGCCATGGAAGAAGAGCTCTGTGCGAGCCAGCGGGTGTGCTCTTGGCGAGATAGTGGTGTTTGTGCACTGCTTTCTTGTATCACGGTTGGAGGTGGCAGCGAAGGAGGTGATGGTGCGATGGAAGTAGATGATGCGCGTGGTGTCCATGATGAAGGTCGACTGCGAGAAAAGTTAGTGCGGCGCCAATGCACATCGATCCTGCACTTCACGTTCAGCTTTACAAGCAAGATGGAATAAGCAGTGATATTATTATAATCCTTATAGTCTAGAATGGTGCGAATCTCTCTATTTAATCCACCCGAAAGCGTGCAAGCATAGCTTCATTCTCCTCAACAATACCACATCTAATCAAGCCGGTTTGCAATTCGATAATATTCTTGACGAAATTTTTCCTTGTCTTAAGCGCTGCAATTTTGAAGTAATTCACGTTGATAATATGGTGGAACCCAGCGATGCGCATAGCAGTTTTCAAAGCAGCCCAAGTAGCTGGAGCAGGATATAATCTACAATGTTGGACCACCAAACACATGCAAAGCTAGTGAAAGCACAAACAGCGGCGGGAACACGTCTATCCTCGGGATATTGTAAACATGTAAATCGTTGTTCAGTTTCTAACTCCCAAGTAAGATATATATCGGGAACATATCTACCCTCAAATGGTGGAATATTCAATTTCAGTTTAGGGAGATGGTCATGATCTCGTACTGAGGAGCCCTAATATTGCCATTATTTGCATGTGGGCGACACGGTGGTTGTGGTGCTTTGGTGGTTGCCGTGGTTCGATGTTGATCAACCTCATCCTCATAATCGTCCACATACTCATCATCCTCCTCGGTACCACCGGCAGCGATGGCGAGGCCAAAAGAAGCACCAACAGCGATAGCAGCGGCACCGAATTTTGTCTGGCTCAATAGGAACACGTTGAGCTCGTCCATACTGATTCGGAAGGGCGTAGTTGTTGTCGTTCTTGAGAGGTGCGATAGGTGCAGCCGGCGGTGGTTGTGGAAAGCAGCGAGCAATTCATCAAACTTGCTATCAAGCTTTGTTTCAAGCGTCTTCTCAATGCCATCTATCTTCTCCATGGCCTCGTCAAATCTGTTTACCACGTCTTGCACTGTCCAATCATCATTTGCTGAAACTTATCATGTAGCTGTTTGTTAGTCGGGTTCTCCCAATCAGTCTCATCGACTTGTGATCCTACCATGGTTAGCAGCAAATAGAAACACACAAGAATATGATCCTCTGGACTACTAAGAAGTGGTGGTGGTGTATCACAAACCCGTCAAGCAAATCTCAAATTCTTACGGTTCTTACCCGGCGGTGGTGATCGGCAACCGTTGTAGTCAAAACTCTCAAAGCTTGGATATAGCGATTACGGGGAGAATCAAGCATACGGCGTAGATGTATGTAGAGCTGGGAAGGCTTATGATATGGTAGCAAAAAATGTCAGCAATAATCAATTCGAGAGATGCAAAGTTGAATAAGCGCTCAGAGCAGTCTTGTCTTTGGTCCTAGGCTGAACCGTGCTAGAGGCGAGCCTAGAACACTAACAAAATCACGGCTGCTGCGTAAACAAGGGAGGAGCACACTCTGAATTTTTTTTTCTTTTTTTCTTTTTTTTGCACTTTTTTTCCTCTTTTTTTTTGCTCATAACAAATTTTTTAGGAAAAAGTCTACAAATGGTCTAAAACTGCCTAGCGAATTTTTTTTTTGAAGCTGGAACTATTTTTCTTCTGCGGATGGCTTGGAAGTTGGGAAGTCCTCTGCTTTGTCACGACTCGGAGTGTCGCGTGATCTGGAAATCGAGAACAATGCAACAATTCTTGGACTCGGACTAGGACTGGTGGCGGAGATGAATCTGGTGGAACTTCGGACTGGTGGCGGAGATGAATCTGGTGGAACTCGGATTGGTGGCGGAGATGAATCTGGTGGAACTTCGGATGGTGGCGGAGATGAATCTGGTGGAACTTCGGATGGTGGCGGATATATGTTGCGGTGGACTCGGATGGGCGTGATGGCGGCGGATATGTGGTGGCGTATATGGATTCGGATTGGCGGTGAATATGTGGTGGTGGTATATGGCGTGGCGGCGTGACAACGTGTGAGCGAACTCGAAACTCTAAAGACTAGACGCTAAGACCAGCAACTTGACACGGCGATGCAACGCAAATTCAACAAAGCAAATCTGAAAAGATTATGCAAAGGCTCAGTTGGTTCGGACGGATGAACTAACCCTATTTGTTTTGGCTTTTTCGTGGACTATAGGTATGAAGAACGGACTCGATCTAAACTACGAAAAGCTGTAAAATCTCACCGAGCAACACGGAAATCGATACCACTTGATAGAGGCGGAGGTGTCCGTCTTCGATGAGATGGTGGATTTCGCTTTGGTGGAAGTCGACTTTGACGATCCGACTACTGACGTGCGAGGCGTCGCGCCTATATGTCGCTAAACCAACTCCGAGAGGTTATTGACCCGCAGCGAACACGATCAACGACCACGAGGTCTATTTCCTGCGAGCAAGCGAAGAACAAGCAAAAGCTGAGATTGCAATCTGGATATTGCGAATATAAGATGAAAGCTTTATTGATCAAGGTGGGGTTACTGTGGCGCCTTTATGCAGTCGTTGAACACAAGCGAAATCTGCGAAGTTGCAGCTATGGCGAACTTTTGATCTAAACAAAACCCAAGTCTAAGCGGTGCCCTAAGGGCTGTATATATGGAGGAAGAGGGGTGAATTTCGTGGCCCTTGGTGGAGGGTCGAAACTAACCCTATCTCTTGTTTTCCACACATACGGACTCTAAAATAGCCTATACTAATGTATTTCGAAATTACATGGGCCTGGCCCAATAATAAGGTGTGCAGCACCTAGAATAGCCTATGGGACGAATATTATGAAGTGGCATCTTGTATATTTCGTCCAAGGCTTCATGCACTCCTTATGGTGGCTTCAAAGTCTGAAATCATCACTTGTAACTCCGTTCTTGATCCCCTTGCATGCCATCAACTCCATGTGTGTTCTTGCTCCAATGTTCATCCTTCTCCAAGCTAGGCCCTTCATTTGTAAGCAAAACAAATGTATCCAATTTAAGCGACATCATATTCTCATGAACATTAGAATCATTACCAAGAAAGCGAAAGTACACAGTAATTTAGTTGGCGTCTTGTGAGCTCTAGTAATTGGTCGGTATGTATAGCGGCGAGGGCTGTGGGTGTAACAATGGTATTGATGTCCTCATCATCTTGCGTGCTTTCGAGTCATCGGTCCTTGTGGTGTTGTAGGTGTTGATGTAGAGTCCATGGGGATGATGGAAGGATGCTCTGCATCACTGCCCCAAAATTTCTTGTCCTCTATAGTGGAATGTCGTTTTCACATATATATTGACCGATGGCAGGAATGCCCTTTTGTTCTTAGCTTTCCGCGCGCATGAGTTACTGACATGCCATCCGGTGAAAACAAGGAGAATAAGGCATATAGCCGTTGGATTTTCTTCAATTCTGACCAAATGAGTTGCCGGATCATAGAGCATCTGCGAGAAAGGTACATTTGTCCCTACGAGAGGCTAATCTCTATAAGCAACATAATCTCTCGAATTTCCTTCAAAAGGAAGTGACAATGGATTGAAACTTGTTTGAAAAACAATGACGATTGATGTTCTTTGACTTTCGGGGCCAAAAGTCACCTTAAAGGCTGAATTTGAGGTACTCAGGCGTCTGGCGCAAGCGAGATATTTTTTGGATTAGATGCGCTTCGCTTGTGACACTTTAGTACTTATGGGTCCGACATGGACTCTGAATGACAAAATTATGACTGTTTCGGTGAACATCTATCCATTCTATGGCAGTCCTTGAAAGTACTTCATTTTCTCGTCGCTTTTTGCTGTTGCCTTTAAAATTTCTTGTCCTCTATAGTGGTGATATCGTTTCCACATATATATTGACCGATGCCGGGAATGCCCTTTTGTTCTTGGCTTTCCGCGCATGAATTCTGACATGCCATCCGTGAAAACAAGGAGAATAAGGCATATAGCCGCTGGAATTTCTTCAATTCTGACCAAATGAGATTGCGGATCATAGAGCAAGCTGCAAAAATGCGTTTGTCCCTACCGGGGCTAATGTCTATAAGCAACATAATCTCTTGAATTTCCTTGAAAGGAAGTGCCAATGGGTTGAAACTTATGCGAAAAACAACAACGAAGGATGTTCTTTGACTTCGGGGCCAAAAGTCTGCTTAAGGCTGAATTTGAAGTCTTGTAGGCCTCTGGCATAGCGAGTATATTTTTGGATCATGGCGCTACTTGCCATGAGCAGTTTTAGTAATTATGGGTCCGACCACGGACTCTAATAACAAAATTATGACCGTCTTAGTGAGCATCTATCCATTCTATGGCAGTCCTAGAAAGTACTTCATTTTCTCGTGCGCTTTTTGCTTGGCCCCCAAAATTTCTTGTCCTCTATAGTGGAATATTGTTTCCACATATATATTGACCGATGCGAGAATTCCCATTTGTTCTTGGCTTTCGCATGAGTTAAAGCATGCCATCCGGTGAAAACAAGGAGAATAAGGCATCTGACCGTTGGATTTTCTTCAATTCTGACCAAATGAGATTGCGGATCATAGAGCATCTGCGAGAAAGATACGTTTGTCCCTACCGAGGGCTAATGTCTATAAGCAACATAACCTCTCAATTTCCTTCAAAAGGAAGTGCCAATGGGTTCAAAAATTTCTATAAAAATGACGAATGATGTTCTTTGACTTTCAGCGTAAAAATTCCTACTTAAGGCTGAATTTGAGGGTACTCGGGCGTCTGGCGCCTTGAGAGTATTTTTGGATTAGATGCGCTTCGCTCTGAGCAGCTTGAGTATATGGGTCCGACATGGACTCTGAATGACAAAATTATGACTGTTTGGTGAACATCATCCATTCTATGGCGAGTCCTTGAAAGTACTTCATTTTCTCGTCGCTTTTTGCTGGCCCCCAAAATTTCTTGTCCTCTATAGTGGAATATCGTTTTCACATATATATTGACCAATGGCAGGAATGCCCTTTTGTTCTTAGCTTTCAGCGCATGAGTTACAGCATGCCATCCGTGAAAACAAGGAGAATAAGGTATCTGACCCATTTGGATTTTCTTCAATTCTGACCAAATGAGTTGCGGATCATAGCGTCTTGAAAATGCGTTTGTCCCTACCGAGGGCTAATCTCTATAAGCAAAATAATCTCTCAATTTCCTTCAAAAGTAAGTGCCAAAGGATTCACAAACTTATGCGAAAAACAATGACGATTGATGTTCTTTGACTTTCGGGGCCAAAAAGTCTGCTTAAGGCTGAATTGAGGGTACTCAAGGCGTCCTAGCACAAGCGGGGAGTATTTTTTGGATTAGATCGCTCGCTTGATGACACTTTCGATACTTATGGGTCCGACATGGACTCTGAATGAAAAATTATGGTATTTGGTGAACATCTGTCCATTCTATGGCGGTCCTTGAAAAGTACTTCATTTTCTCGTGCGCTTTTTGCTGGCCCTTTAAAATTTCTTGTCCTCTATAGTGGAATATCGTTTTCACATATATATATTGACCGATGCGGGAATGCCCTTTTGTTCTTGGCTTTCCGCAGCGCATGAGTTACAGCATGCCATCCGGCAAAAACAAGGAGAATAAGGCATATAGCGCTGGATTTTCTTCAATTCTGGGCGAATGAGATTGCCGAATCATAGAGCATCGCAAAAAGTTATGTTTGTCCCTACCGGGGGCTAATGTCTATAAGCAACATAATCTCTCAATTTCCTTCAAAAGTAAGTGCCAATGGGTTGAAACATGCGAAAAACAACAACGAATGATGTTCTTTGACTTTCGGGGCCAAAAGTCCGACAAGGCTGAATTTGAGGTACTCTAGGCCTCTGGTGCAAGCGGGAGTATATTTTTGGATCATGGCGCTACTTGTGAAGCAGTTTAATCTTGATGGGTCCGACACGGACTCCTAATGACAAAATTATGACCGTCTTAGTGAGCATCTGTCTATTCTATGGCAGTCCTTGAAAGTACTTCATTTTCTCGTCGCTTTTTGTGGCCTTTAAAATTTCTTGTCCTCTATAGTGGAATATTGTTTCCACATATATATTGACCGGCGCCGGGAATGCCCATTTGTTCTTGGATTTCACGGCGCATGAGTTAAAGCATGCCATCCGTGAAAACAAGGAGAATAAGGCATACAACCGCTGGATTTTCTTCAATTCTGACCAAATGAGATTGCCGGATCATAGAGCATCTGCGAAGTGCGTTTGTCCCTACCGGGGGCTAATGTCTATAAGCAACATAATCTCTCAAATTTCCTTCAAAGGAAGTGCCAATGGGTTGAAACTTATGCGAAAAACAGCAACGAATGATGTTCTTTGACTTTCGGGGCCAAAAGTCTGCTTGAGCTGAATTTGAGGTACTCGGGCGTCTGGCATAATGAGTATGTTTTGGATTAGATGCGCTCGCCATGAGCACTTTAAGTACTTATGGGTTCGACATGGACTCTGAATGACAAAATTATGATTGTTTGGTGAACATCTGTCCATTCTATGGCAGTCCTTGAAAATACTTCATTTTCTCGTGCGCTTTTTGCTGGTGATAGGCGGGGTGTCGATCTTCGAAGAGATGATAACTATCGATTTGGTGGAGCGACTTTGGCGATCCGACTACAAGCGTGCCTGACGTTGCGCCTTAGCAATCGCTAAACCAACTCAAGAGGTTATTGACCCGCATTTGAACACGATCAAGCGACCACGAAGGTCTATTCACGCAAGCAATCGAAGAACAAGCAAGAATATGGTTAAGCAATCTGAATATTGCAGTATGGATGAAGTATTGATAAAGTGGGGTTTGAAGCGGTCTTGATGCAGTCGTTGGACACAAGCGAAGTACTGCGAAGTTGCAGCGATGGCTAACTTTTAACTAAATAAAACCCAAGTCTAAGCGATGCCTTAAGGGCTATCTTTATAGGGAAAAGAGGGGATTTTGTCACCCTTGGCAAGGTGGGACTAAAACACCTCCTAAGTCGTTTTCCTACAATATGGACTCTAAAATAGATTACATGGGCCTGGCCCAAAATAGGAATTGGCGCAACACCAATAATAAGCTATGGGCGAAATTTATGAAAGTCCATCTTGTATATTCGCCCATCTTCTGTATGTCATCATGGCGGCTTCAAAGTCGGAAATCTCCACTTGAACCTCTGTTCTTGTTCTCTTCCTTTACCTTCATCTCCGTGCTTCACCATGCTCCAATGTTCATCCTTCTTGTCCGTGATAGGCCCTTCAATTGCAAACAACACAAAGGTATCTATATTAGGCAGCATCATATTCTCATGAACACTAGAAACATTACTAAGAAATGAAAGTACCTGATAATTTAATTGGCGTATATGAGCTCTAGCAATTGCTCCAAGAGGTAAAACAGTATGGGTTATGGGTGTAAATGTGGTAGCCATGTCCTCATCATCCTCCCCTTCTTGAAAACAAAGCCGTCCTCGGTGTTGCTTAATCTGAAATGTGGCTAACAAAAGAGACAAGATGTACATGTTGTATATGTATATGTCATCCATTTTTACTGATCTCAGTTGGGGCACATGTGACATAGTTATACAAGAGCACCCTTCAAAAGTCGTGAAATATAAAGCCAATATATTATCACTACAATTCAAAGGCATGAAAATATTGCAACTCAGTTTGCACATATAAGTGAAGCTCTTATTCATATCAAAAGTTTGACCATGCTTATCATTAAACCATCCCAACATTGATGAACCATCACCAAGATTAGAGGTCATATCAAAATGATTAAGCACTGGCACAATTATTTTCAAACTTATTTGATCCAAATCTGATTTATTTCCTGATTCACTTGATTCTTTTGCATCGATAATTAATTCAATGGGTTCACTCAAAATTGTTTGATCACATGGCAAAAGTCAAATCAGCAACATAGTCCTCTAAAATAGCTGGTGTGATCAAAGTAGTGAGTAGCTCACCGCATGGGTCATTTAAATTGATAAGACATTCATCATACTCATGTGGAGGTGGAAGATTAGTACCTTTGTCATTACCTCTTATGATCAACTCAGATGATGTAGGCACTATCAGTGATGATGTGTCGCATGGTGAATGTGATGTAGTCCTGACAACAATGGATGTTGTTGTCATGGTATGCCTAGTAGTTGAAGGGACAACCGTATCAACTCTTGGAATGTGCATCTCGCGCTTGTTCTCCTTGTGGGCAACATGTCGTTTTATTTCCTGTTCAGCTTTGCAAGCAAGATGAAACAAATGGTCCATAGGATAACACTCTTCATAATTAGTATCTCCTGAATGTCACGATCTAATCCTCGCCAAAATCTATCCATAAAATCTTCTTCACTTTCTACTAAAGAGGAGTGCAGCAAGGTAGTTTGTAAAGTATCATAATATGTAGATTCACGGTGTCACTACCTTGTTATAAATGTTGCAACTTTTTAATCATGTCACGAGTATAATAAGCGAGGAGCGAATGTATATGCATGGCAAGTTTCAAATCATCCCAAGTAGTAGGTATATCATTAGGGTGTAACCTACAATATTGATCCACCAAACTATAGCATAACCGGTGAAAGAACCAGCACAACCTTAACTTTTTACGTTCATCAAAATTATTGGAAGCAAATATATTATTTATGTCAAACTCCCATTCAATATATAAAGCAGGTCTAAAAGCGGCCATTAAATGGTGGTATAGAAACATTAATCGGATCATGTGCATCTGGATGTTTGTGCACCTCTCATGACGGTTGTGGTATTTGCATAGGTGGTGGTACGTCTCCCGATCGACAAAGCCCATGAATTGACTCTGGAGCACTGTCATGATTAGTAGAAACAGAAACATAATCCAAGAATAATGTTCCTATAACTACTAGTATGTGGTGGTAAAAACACTCATAGTAAAGCAAATATCAAAGTCTTGCAAGTTCTTACCATGCGGTGGTGATCGACAACGGCGGTGTCAAATAACTCAAAGATTGGGTAAGCGATTGCGGATGAGCGTATGTATGCGATGTAGAAATATGTGGAGCTGGGTTAGCTTTATATATGGGGAAAAATGCTACAACCACGTTAATTAATGCATGCTGAAAATTCGTTCAAAGTGGTCGAGTGATGAGGACATCAATACCATTGTTACACCCAGCCCCTCTTGTTACATATCTGGGACCAATTACTAGAGCTCGCGCGCCGCCAATTAAATTACGGTACTTTCGTTTCTTGGTAATGATTTTAATATTCATGAGAATATGATGCTGCCTAAATTGGATACATTTGTTTTGCTTACAAATGAAGGGCCTAACTTGGAGAAGGATGAACATTGGAGCAAGAACACGCATGGAGTTGATGGCATGCAAGGGGATCAAAGCGGAGTTACAAGTGATGATTTCAGGACTTTGAAGCCACCATAAGGAGTGCATGAAGCCTTGGACGAAATATACAAGATGCCACTTCATAATATTTGATAGGGACATCAATACCATTGTTACACCCAGACCCCATGATGAGGACATTACCATTGTTACACCCACAGCCCTGCTGCTATACATCTTGGACCAATTACTAGAGCTCGCGCCGCCAACTAAATTACCGGTACTTTCGTTTCTTGGTAATGATTCTAATGTTCATGAGAATATGATGCTGCCTAAATTGGATACATTTGTTTTGCTTACAAATGAAGGGCCTAGCTTGGAGAAGGATGAACATTGGAGCAAGAAAAAGCATGGAGATGATGGCATGCACAACAGGAACAAGAACGGAGTTACAAGTGATGATTTCAGGACTTTGAAGCCACCATAATGAGTGCATGAAGCCTTGGACGAAATATACAAGATACCACTTCATAAATTTCGTCCAGAGGCTATTCTAGGTGCTGCGTCACCTTATTATTGGGCCAGGCCCATGTAATTTCGAAATACATTAATATAGGCTATTTTTAGAGTCCGTATGTGTGGGGAAACAAGAGATAGGGTTAGTTTCGGACCCCTCCACCAAGGGCCACGAAATTCACCCCTCTTCCTCCATATATACAGCCCTTAGGGCACCGTTTAGACTTTGGGTTTTGTTTAGATCAAAAGTTAGCCATAGCTGCAACCGGCGTGCCGTTTGTGTTCAGCGACCGGACAAAGCGTCCACAGAACCCCACCTTGATCAATAAAGCTTTCATCTTATATTCGCAATATCCAGTTGCAATCTCGGTTTCTTGCTTGTTCTTCGTTTGCTCGCGAAATAGACCCTCGTGGTCGGGTTGATCGTGCTCGGCGTGGTCAATAACCTCTCGGAGTTGGTTTAGCGATTGCTAAAGCGCGGCGTCCTCGCCGCTTCGTGGTCGGATCGTCAAAGTCGACTTCCACCAAGCGAAATCCACCATCTCATCGAAAGGCGGGACACCTTTGCCTCTATCAAGTGGTATCAGATTTCCGGGTTGCTCGGTGAGATTTTACTGAGTTTCGTAGTTTAGATCGAGTCATTCTTCATACCTATAGTCCACGAAAAAGCCAAAAAAATTAGGGTTAGTTCATCCCGTCCGAACCAATCGAGCCTTTGCATAATCTTTTACGTATTTGCTTTGTTGAATTTGCGGTTGCATCGTCGTGTCAAGTTCTGGTCTTAGCGTCTAGTCTTTTAGAGTTTGAGTTACATTCACAGGTTGTCACGTCGCCGCTGCCATATACCACCACCACATATTCACCGCCAATCCGAATCCATATCGCCACCACATATCCGCCGCCATCCGCCCATCGAGTCCACACGCAACATATATCCGCCACCGGTCCGAGTTCCACAGATTCATCTCCGCCACTAGTCCGAGTTCCACGGATTCATCTCCGCCACCGGTCCGAGTTCCACAGATTCATCTCCGCCACCGGTCCTAGTCCGAGTCCGTAATTGTTGCATTGTTCTCGATTTCCGGATCACGCGATACTCCGAGTCGTGTGAGCGAAGGACTCCCCAACTTCCAAGCCATCCATGAGAAGAAAAATAGTTCGATTTCAAAAAAAAAAAAAAAATGCAGAAAAATTCTGGCTAGGCAGTTTTTAGACCATTTGTAGACTTTTCGAAAAAAATTTGTTGCGGAGAAAAAAAAAAAAAAAGAGGAAAAAAAGTGCAAAAAAAAAGAAAAAAAAAAAAAAAAAATTCAGAGTGTGCTCCTCCCTTGTTTACGTGCAGCGCCGTGATTTTGTTAGTGTTCTAGGCTCGCGTCTCTATGCGGTCTAGCCTAGGACCAACCTGATACCGTCGTTGAGCGTTTATTCAACTTTGCATCTCGAATTGATTATTCTGACCTTTTTGCTACCATATTATAAGCCTTCCCAGCTCCACATACATCTCGTCGTGCGTTTGATTCTCCACAGTGTCGCTATATCCAAGCTTTGAGAGTTTTGACTACAGCGGTTGCCGATCACCACCTTTCTTTGGGTAGGCTGGTAAGAATTTGAGATTTGCTTGCGGGTTTGTGATACACCACCACCACTTCTTAGTAGTTTGTAGGATCATATTCTTGTGTGTTTCTATTTGCTGCTAACCATGGTAGGATCACAAGCCGATGAGACTGATTGGGAGAACTGACGAACAAACAGCTACATGATAAGTTTCAGCAAATGATGATTGGACAGGTGCAAGATGTGGTAAACAGATTTGCGAGGCCATGGAGAAGATAGATGGCATTGAGAAGGCGTTTGAAACAAAGCTTGATAGCAAGTTTGATGAATTGCTCGCGCGTTTTCCACAACCACCGCCGGCTGCACCTATCGCACCTCTGCAGCGACAACAACTCGCCCCTTCGAATCGGTATGGGCCAGCTCGGCGTGTTCCTATTGAGCGAGGACAAAATTCTGGTGCAGCTGCTCTGCTGTTGGTGCTTCTTTGGCTCCTGCTCTGCTGCTGCTTTGGTGCGAGGAGGATGATTATGTGGAAGATTACGAGGATGAGGTTGATCAACATCGAGAACTACGTGCAACCACCAGCACCACAACCACCAGGTCGTCCACATGCAAATAATGGCAATGTTAGGGCTCCCCCTCAGTGCGAGATCATGACCATCTCCTAAACTGAAATTGAATATTCCACCATTTGAGGGTAGATATGTTCACGATATATATCTTACTTGGGAGTTAGAAAGCTGAACAACGATTTACATGTTTACAATATCACGAGGAGAGGCGTGTTCTGCTGCTGTTTGTGCTTTCACTAGCTTTGCATGTGTTTGGTGGTGCGAACATTGTAGATTATATCCTGTTCAGCTACTTGGGCTGCTTTGAAAACTGCTATGCGTACTCGTTGGGTTCCACCATATTATCAGCGTGAATTACTTCAAAAATTGCAGCGCTTAAGACAAGGAAAAAATTCTGTAGAAGAATATTATCGGGAATTACAAACTGGCTTGATTAGATGTGGTATTGTTGAGGAGAATGAAGCTATGCTTGCGTTTTACGGGTGGATTAAATAGAGAGATTCAGACCATTCTAGACTATAAGGATTATAATAATATCACTCGTTTATTCCATCTTGCTTGTAAAGCTGAGCGTGAAGTCTTGAGGATCGGCAGGCATTGGCGCGCACTAACTTTTCTGCAGGTCGACCTTCATCATGGACACCACGTGCATCATCTACTTCCTTTGCACCATCACCTCCTTGGTGCCACCTCAACCGTGATACAAGAAAGCGAGGCACAACCACCACTATCGCCAAGAGCACACTGCGGGCCTGCACAGAGCTCTTCTTCTTCCATGGCGTCAGCAGGGCACACAAGTGATATTATTTGTCGTCGTTGTAAGGGAAGAGGACATTTCTTGAGAGAATGCAAATCTCAGCGTGTGATGATTGCTCACGAGGATGGTGGGTATGAGTCCGCTAGTGACTATGATGAGAGACTTTGGCTCTTATTACACATGAGGAACACGGTGGAGATGATTACGATCATGAGACACAATACATGGCTCTGAAGATCTTTGACAGGTATGAATGTTTAGTTGCTCAGCGTGTTTTGAGTGTGCAGAGTTACACAAGTGAGCAAAATCAGAGGCATAATTTGTTCCATACAAAGGGAGTTGTGAAGGAGCGTTCTATTAGCGTCATCATAGATGGAGGAGCTGCAACAACTTGGCTAGCATGGAGATGGTGGGAAGCTATCTCTCACCACAAGACCACATCCACATCCTTACTACATCCAATGGTTCAACAACAGCGGCAAGGTTAAGGTAACACGTCTTGTTAGTGTGCATTTTAGTATCTCTACATATGCTGATTATGTTGATTGTGATGTGGTACCTATGCAAGCATGTTCCTTGTTACTTGGTAGACCATGGCAATTTGATAAAATTCTGTACACCATGGTAGAAACAATCGAGTATACTCTTGTTCATAAGGATAAAAATATTACTTTGCTTCCTATGACTCTGAGTCCATTTTGAAAGATGATATTAATAGAGCTAATAAAGCAAAACAGGAGAAAAATAAGAGTGAAAATCAGATTGTGGCAAAAGAATTTGAGCAACACATGAAGCCTAATAATAAACCATCTCTTTGTTTACGAAATTAAATTGAAAAGTGCATGTTTACTTGCCACCAAATCTGATATTGATGAGCTAGATTTTAGCAAATCTATTTGCTATGCTTTTGTGTGCAAAGAGGCATTATTTTCATTAGAGGGCGTGCCTTCCTCTTTGCCCCTGCTGTCACTAACATTTTGCGGGGAGTTTTGGCGTCTTTCCACAAGGCGTGCCACAGGATTACCACCTATTAGAGGATTGAGCATCAAATTGACTTAATTCCGGTGCATCATTACCAACCGTGCACCATACCGTACCAATCCGGAGGAGGCGAAGGAGATTATCGTCAAGTACGAGGAGCTGCTCGACAAAGGTTATATCTGTGAATCCCTTAGTCCTTGTCTGTTCCTATTATTCTAGTGCGAAAAAGGATGGTACGTCACGTATGTGTGTTGATTGTAGAGGCATCAATAATATTACTATTAGTTATCGTCACCCTATTCCTAGGCTAGATGATATGCTTGATGAATTGAGTGGCTCTACAATATTCTCCAAAGTTGATTTGCGTAGTGGATACCATCAAATTCGTATGAAATTGGGAGATGAATGGAAAACAGCATTTAAAACTAAGTTTGGATTATATGAGTGGTTAGTCATGCCTTTTGGGTTAACTAATGCACCTAGTACTTTCATGAGATTAATGAGCGAAGTTTCGTGCTTTCATTGGACGATTTGTGGTAGTCTATTTTGATGATATCTTGATTTATAGCAAATCTTTGGAAGAACATTTGGAACATTCGTGCTGTTTTTAATGCTCTCGTGATGCCGTTTGTTTGGTAACCTTGGGAAGTGCACCTTTTGCACCGACCGAGTATCTTTTCTTGGCTATGTTGTTACTCCACGGGAATTGAAGTTGATAAAGCCAAGATTGAAGCTATTGAGAGTTGGCGCAGCCAAAGCAGTCACACAAGTGAGGAGTTTCCTTGGCCTCGCTGGTTTCTATAGGCGTTTTGTGAGAGATTTCAGCACCATTGCTGCACCTCTCAATGAGCTTACAAAGAAGGATGTGCCTTTTGTTTGGGGTACCTTACGGGAAGAAGCCTTCACGGTATTGAAAGATAAGTTGACACATGCTCCTTTACTCCAACTTCGATTTTAATAAGACTTTTGAGCTTGAATGTGATGCTAGTGGAATTGGATTAGGAGGTGTGTTATTACAAGATGGCAAACCTGTTGCATACTTTTACGAAAAATTGAGTGGGCCTAGTCTGAATTACTCTACTTATGATAAAGAATTATATGCTCTTGTTAGGACTTTAGAAACATGGCAACATTATTTATGGCCCAAAGAATTTGTTATACATTCGATCATGAATCTTTGAAACATATTAAAAGTCAAGCTAAACTGAATCGTAGACATGCTAAATGGGTTGAATTCATTGAGACTTTCCCTTATGTCATTAAACACAAGAAGGGTAAAGAAAATGTTATTCTGATGCATTGTCTAAATCGCTATACTATGCTTTCACAACTTGACTTCAAAATATTTGGTTTGGAGACCATCAAAGATCAATATGTGCATGATGCTGATTTTAAAGATGTATTGCAGAATTGTAAAGAAGGAAGAACATGGAACAAGTTTGTCGTTAATGATGGATTTGTGTTCGTGCTAACAAGCTATGCATTCCAGCTAGCTCCGTTAGTCTTTTGTTGTTGCGGGAGGCGCATGGAGGAGGACTAATGGGACACTTTGGCGTGAAGAAGGCGGAGGGCGTACTTGCTACACATTTCTTTTGGCCAAAGATGAGGCGGGATGTTGGCGTTTTATTGCTCATTTGCACTACATGTCAAAAAGCTAAGTCACGACTCAATCCTCATGGTTTATATATGCCTTTGCACTGTACCTAGTGTTCCTTGGGAGGATATATCTATGGACTTTGTTTTAGGTTTACCTAGAACAAAGAAGGGAGGATAACATATTTGTTGTCGTGGATAGATTCTCGAAAATGGCACACTTTATACCATGTCATAAGCGATGATCTTTGTCAATGTTGCTGATTTGTTCTTTCGTGAAATTATTAAGCTTGCATGGTGTGCCAAATACTATTGTTTCAGATCGTGATACTAAATTTCTTAGCCACTTTTGGAGATGTTTATGGGCTAAGTTGGGGACTAAACTGCTTTTAGTACTACTTGTCACCCCCAAACTGATGGACAAACTGAAGTAGTCAATAGAACATTGTCTACTATGCTTAGGGCTGTTCTAAAGAAAAATAAGAAAATGTGGGAGGAATGCTTGCCTCATATTGAATTTGCTTATAATCGTTCATTGCATTCTACTACTAAGATGTGCCCTTTTGAAGTTGTGTATGGTTTCCTACCTCGTGCACCTATTGATTTGTTGCCTCTTCCATCTTGGAGAAGGTTAATTTTGATGCTAAAGAGCGTGCTGAATTGATTTTAAAAATGCATGAGTTAACTAAGGAAAACATTGGCGTATGAATGCTAAATATAAACTTCTTTGGAGATAAGGGTAGAAAACATGTTGTGTTTGCACGGAGATCTTGTTTGGTTACATTTGCGTGAGATAGATTTCTGATTTGCGCAAATCAAAGCTAATGCCACGTGCTGCTGGTCCCTTTAAGGTGTTGGAGAAAGTAAATGATAATGCATATAAACTTGAGCTGCTGCAGATTTTGGGGTTAGTCCACTTTTAACATTGCAGATTTGAAGCCATATTTGGGTGAGGAAGATGAACTTCCGTCGAGGGCGACTTCATTTCAAGAAGGGAGGATGATGAGGACATCAATACCATTGTTACACCCACAGCCCTGCTGCTATACATCTTGGACCAATTACTAGAGCTCGCGCGCCAACTAAATTACCGGTACTTTCGTTTCTTGGTAATGATTCTAATGTTCATGAGAATATGATCTGCCTAAATTGGATACATTTGTTTTGCTTACAAATGAAGGGCCTAGCTTGGAGAAGGATGAACATTGGAGCAAGAACAAGCATGGAGATGATGGCATGCATAAGAGGACAAGAATGGAGTTACAAGTGATGATTTCAGGACTTTGAAGCCACCATAATGAGTGCATGAAGCCTTGGACGAAATATACAAGATGCCACTTCATAAATTTCGTCCGGAGGCTATTCTAGGTCTTGCGTCACCTTATTATTGGGCCAGGCCCATGTAATTTCGAAATACATTAGTATAGGCTATTTTTAGAGTCCGTATGTGTGGGGAAACAAGAGATAGGGTTAGTTTGGACCCCTCCACCAAGGGCCACGAAATTCACCCCTCTTCCTCCATATATACAGCCCTTAGGGCACCGTTTAGACTTGGGTTTTGTTTAGATCAAAAGTTAGCCATAGCTGCAACCGGCGTGCCGTTTGTGTTCAACGACCGGACAAAGCGTCACAGAACCCCACCTTGATCAATAAAGCTTTCATCTTATATTCGCAATATCCAGATTGCAATCTCAGTTTCTTGCTTGTTCTTCGTTTGCTCGCGGAAATAGACCCTCGTGGTCGGGTTGATCGTGCTCGGCGTGGTCAATAACCTCTCGGAGTTGGTTTAGCGATTGCTAAAGCGCGGCGTCCTCGCTGCCTTCGTAGTCGGATCGTCAAAGTCGACTTCCACCAAGCGAAATCCACCATCTCATCGAAGGCGGGACACCTTTGCCTCTATGAAAAAAGCCACAAAAAAAAATTAGGGTTAGTTCATCATATCCGAACCAATGCGAGCCTTTGCATAATCTTTTACGTATTTGCATTGTTGAATTTGCGGTTGCATCGTCGTGTCTAGTTCTTTGTTCTTAGAGTCTAGTCTTTTAGAGTTTGAGTTACGGTCATAAGTTGTCATGCCTTCGCTTGCGCCATCATCTTAAGCCACGCCATCTACCACCACCATAAATCCGCCACGCTTGAATCCGTATCCATATACCACAACCGCTTATCCGCCCGCAGCGAATCCGTATCCATATACCACCACCGCCATATATCATCACCAATCCGAGTTCCTTGCATATTAGGTTTGTTTCGGGATCCATCTAGTTTTCGATTCGTGTTTCCTTATGCGAAGTAGGTTTGATTCGGCAATCTTTTTGCGTCCGTAGAAGAGGTTGGTTTCCCAAAAAAAAAAACAAAAAAAACAATGTGAAGCGATTGGGTAGCGATTGCGGATGAGCGTATGTATGCACGATGTAGAAATATGTGGAGCTAGGTTGGCTTTATATATGGGGAAAAATGCTACAACCACGTTAATTAATGCATCTTTGAAAATTAGTTCAAAGTGGTGAGAGTGATGAGGACATCAATACCATTATTACACCCACAGCCCTATTTGCTATACATCTTGGACCAATTACTAGAGCTCGCATGCGCCAACTAAATTACCGGTACTTTCGTTTCTTGGTAATGATTCTAATGTTCATGAGAATATGATGCTGCCTAAATTGGATACATTTGTTTTGCTTACAAATGAAGGGCCTAGCTTGGAGAAGGATGAACATTGGAGCAAGAACACACATGGAGTTGATGGCATGCGCAAGGAGATCGAGAAACGGAGTTACAAGTGATGATTTCGGGACTTTGAAGCCACCATAAAAGTGCATGAAGCCTTGGACGAAATATACAAGATGCCACTTCATAATATTAGTCCATATGCTATTCTAGGTCTGCATCACCTTATTATTGGGCCAGGGCCATGTAATTTCGAAATACTTAAGTATAGGCTATTTTTAGAGTCCGTATGTGTGGGAAACAAGAGTTAGGGTTGGTTTCGGACCCCCATCCTCAAGAGCCACGAAATTCCCTCCTTTTCCCCCATTATACAGACCCTTATGGCGTCGTTTAGACTTTGGGTTTTGTTTAGATTAAAAAGTTTGCCATAGCTCCAACCTTGGCGTGCCGTTTGTGTTCAGCGACGAGACAAAGCGTCATAGAATCCACCTTGATCAATAAAGCTTTCATCTTATATTCATAATATCCAGATTGCAATCTCGGTTTCTTGCTTGTTCTTCGTTTGCTCGCAGGAAACACACCCTCGTGGTCGAGGTTGATCGTGCTCGGCGTGGTCAATAACCTCTCGGAGTTGGTTTAGCGGTTGCTAAAGCGCGGCGTCCTCTTGCGTTAAGTGGTCGGATCGTCAAAATCGACTTCCACCAGCGAAATCCACCATCTCATCAAAAGGCGGGACACCTTTGCCTCTATCATTGATCAAGGTGGGGTTACGTGGCGTCTTTAATGCAGTAGATTGAACACAAGCGAAATCAGCGAAGTTGTAGCTATGGCGAACTTTAATCTAAACAAAACCCAAAGTCTAAGCAGGCGCCCTAAGGGCTGTATATATGGAGGAAGAGGGTGAATTTCGTGGCCCTTGGTACCGAGGGTCGAAACTAACCCTATCTCTTGTTCCCCACATCTGGACTCTAAAAATAACCTATACTTATGTATTTCGAAATTACATGGGCTGGCCCAATAATAAGGAATGACCTTAGCACCTAGAATAACCTGGACGAAATTTATGAAGTGGCATCTTGTATATTTCGTCCAAGGCTTCATGCACTCATTATGGAGGCTTCAAAGTCCTGAAATCATCACTTGTAACTCCGTTCTTGTTCCCCTTGTGCATGCCATCATCTCCATGCTTGTTCTTGCTCAATGTTCATCCTTCTCTAAGCTAGGCCCTTCATTTGTAAGCAAAACAAATGTATCAATTTAGGCGACATCATATTCCATGAACATTAAAATCATTACCAAGCGAAAGTACCTAATAATTTATTTGGCGTCTTGTGACTCTAATAATTGGTCCGATATATATGCGGTGCGAGTTGGGGCTGTGTAACAATGGTAAATGAATTAGGTCTTGAAATGAGTCTCCTCAGCTCATCTTCCTCACCCAAATAAGGCTCAAATCTGCAATGTTAAAAGTGGGACTAACCCCAAAATCTCACAGGGCAGCTCAAGTTTATATGCATTATCATTTATTTTCTCCAACACCTTAAAAGGACCATCGACCGCGTGGCATTAACTTTGATTTGCATAAATCATACCTTGCAATTGCATTGATAACCATCATAGACCATCTTTTGCTTTGCTTTCCCACGAGACTAGCCATTGAGTATTGTCGGCAATGTGACTTGTGCACATTAGTTGCATACTCCATATCACACATACCATCGAGGTGCATATCTAGGAATCAACTTGTGTGTCACAAAGTTGTCATCGCATACACAATTGCTATCTTAGTTAAGTCAAGTTTGCATAAGAAAAAGAGCTCAAAAGAGAGCCACTCAAGCTTTTAAGCAAAGAGGAAAGATAAGCAAAGAGCTTATAAGCAACAAGCATAGCATCATACAACATAAAGATTGTCATATAAGATCATCTTGGATCATTGCACCGAAATACCATACATATAGCATACTTGGGATAGAGATCGTTGCATTTTTGCCTAGTAGGTTGTGCATAAGCTCCGTGTCGCCTATTGTGCAATCGTGCTAAGCGTCTCTCTAGTATTGTTGCAGCAAGAGCATTTTCGTGGATTCCACATTTTGGCTCACTTTTGGGTTTGCACAATCCCATTTATCTATTTGCGTGTGTGTTTCCGTGTACCACTACTTGCTTGGTCTACTTGTTGCATATGCGAATTTGCGAATCTTCTTCAACATTTTTGAGTCAAGCTAACAATTGCAATCAATTTTGTGCCACCATCTAACCAAGCTCCACCAAAAGCTTTTACTTGTGTAGGTGTGAGAATCGACAAGGATCGGTACCAATAGTGCTATTTCATTGTCGCATTTGAGTGAACTTGATTCATCTTCAACCCGGTCAAAGGTACATTGGTATTAGTTCTTCTCCTTCTACCACTCACAATTTTTCTTGAAATGATGGATAGGCCAAGTTCTTCTACAAATTCACTCTTCATCGAGCAAAGGCGACGAAATGTCATCCTCGTCACCAAGAGCCACCTCTTTGGCGCTGTGAGCTCTCCACCAAGAGCAACAAGCAATGAAAGCGAAACGCATCGACAACCTATCCACCGACTTGCGACTCTCCAAGCAACATACAAGAACTACTTTGACCCTAAGCTAAACCGCACAAGAAAAGAAACGATGCAAGAATGGGCGAGCTCAGCGCCTTGTTGATGAACAGTGAGGACATGACTACCTTGGATAAGACCAAAAATATTGCATACATGCTTATTTGTCGGTGATTTCTAGTGCAAACTATTCAATAATATATTTATGTTATCGAGAACAAAATACTTCACATACTTTTGTGTTTTGTCTAATTGCAGGTGTATGGAACATTTGTACAATCCACATATGAAGATAAGGGAAAAGGAGAAGTTTAGGTGCTGTTCAAAAAGTCTTCTCACGTCACTTTTGGGCCAGAGAAGATAGAGTCCAAGTCTCTCACGATTCGGATTGATTCGGACTTGCAGACATACGACTCAAAAGCATAAACAACTTTTTCATGCGGACTCGAATTGGGTGATTTTTTGTTGGAAAGTAGATTTCATGCTCTTTCCAGCACAATTGGAATCACCTTAAAATCCGTCCGGAGCGTTGAGTTATGGGCGAAACAATCAATATTTTGACGAGAATCCGAGTCAAACTACAAGTCCAAAGGCGTTCGTCACCTCCACTTGGGCCAATGAGCCTTGTACGACCTAGGGTTAGTTTTAGGCTGCCTTGGGACATCCTCCCACCTCCTTGGCCGCCACCCTTGCTCCTATATAAGTAGATCCATCTAGTAGCTTTTCCTTGGGATTTGTTTAGTTAAGTTAGCCATTGCAACCGTGTGCGCCGTTGTGTCCAACGACCAGACCAAGACCGCTCACGGATCCCCACCTTTATCAATACTTCATACATACTACTTAATATTCAGATTGCTTTTATCATATTCTTGCTTGTTCTTGATTACTTGCAGGAATAGACCCGTGGTCGGTTGATTGTGCTCGGCGTGGTCAATAACCTCTCGAGTTGGTTTAGCGAATGCTAAGGCGCCAACGTCGTGCATGTTTGTAGTCGGATCGTCAAAGTCGTCTCCACCAAATCGATAGTTATCATCTCATCGAAGATCGGGACACCCGCCTCTATCAAGTGGTATCGGTTTCGAGGTTGCTCGGTGAGATTATCAGTTTTCATAGTTTAGATCGCATCATCATTACATTACCTATAGTCCATGAAAAAGCCATAAAAAGTTAGATCTGTTCATCCTTTATCCAAGCGATCTGAGCCTTTGCAATTTTCTATTCGTTGCTTGCATAGTTGAATTATCGGTTGCATCATCGTGTCGATTCTTTGGTCTTAGTTTCTAGTTCCTTTAGAGTTTGAGTTCTGTTCACATTAGTCACGCCCTTGTTGCATCATTATCCTTCCGCATCCACCATCCCATCTATTAATTTCCACCACGTGCTATCGTTGTTCATTGTCATAATCATAGTTGTGGTCATTCACATCTTCGCTTTGATCCAATCGCATCTTATCTAGTTTGTCTTGGAAAGGCGGAGAAAAAAGAGAAAAAAAAGAGAAAAGGAAAGAAAAAAAGAAAAAAAGAAAGAAGAAAAAGAAAAGTGTGAGAAAAAAAAAGAAAAAACAGATCTATCTAGAATCAATCTCGTACTGAATTCGGATTGGAATCATTTTGCGCCTTCTATTCGATAAAAGCAGGTGTATCTTCCTCATACAAAGTCCGTTTTGGCTCCGTGAATACTCAAATTGAAGCTAGCAATGAGCCGCATCTAATTATTTGACACCTCAAAATCGGCTTCTAAATAAGTCTTTTTGCCCTCTGAAGTTCGTGAATACAGCTTGTTCCAATTTTTCAGGCCAGTTTTAGAATTCTTTGACTCCTCATATCAACTCGGAATTGAGTGATTCTTTTTGCATTGGAAAGCTTGAGTTAGTAGCATTCTTTGAAAGAATTTATCCGAAAATTGGCTCAAAATTTCAAGAGGAAAGTTGGAGAGAGAGTTGTTGTATGTCCTGCTTGGTAGTTGTTTTTCATCATTATCTTCACTACCATTGTGATCTTCACTTATATCTTCTTGTCAAGAGCTACTTAGTATCCTTCATTGATGCTAGTTGTTCTATGCGTGACCTCATTAGTGTTCTAGGCTCGCGTCTCTAGTCGGTCTAGCCTAGGACCACCTGATACCGTCGTTAAGCGTTTATTCAACATTGCATCTTTGAATTGATTATTGCTAATCTTTTGCTACCATATAGCCAACCCAGCTCCACATATTTATACACGTGTGTATCGTCGCTCCCCAGCAATCGCTTTACTCAATATTGAGATTCTTGACACGCTGGTTGCCGATCACCGCTTTGCCGCATGGTAAGAACTTGAATATTGCTATTTGCTTTACTATGAGCACTTTACAACCACATCCTAGTAGTTCATAGGAACATTATTCTCGAATTTTGTTTCTTGTTTCTACTAATCATGACAGGTTTAGGAGATAGAAGTTCTTGGACGACGAACACATCTTCACCATCACGAGTTGGAACAACACACACAAGCACATGGCCAGGTTAGCTCTTTACCGTCATTTGAGGTAGATTTAATCC
>JAHHZJ010002134.1:0-80245 GCA_021437245.1 Aegilops speltoides
TCGTTGTTCGGTTTCTAACTCCCAAGTAAGATATATATCGGGAACATATCTACCCTCAAATGGTGGAATATTCAATTTCAGGTTTAGGGAGATGGTCATGATCTCGTACTGAGGAGCCCTAACATTGCCATTATTTGCATGTGGGCGACCTAGTGGTTGTGGTCTTGGTGGTTGCACATAGTTACGATGTTGATCAACCTCATCCTCATAATCGCCCGCATACTCATCATCCTCCTCGGTACCCGGCGGTGATGGCAGGAGCCAAAAAGCACCAACAGCGATGGCAATGGCACAGAATCTTGTCTGGCTCAATAGGAACACGCTAAGCTCGTCCATCTTGATTCGGAAGAGGCGTGGTTGTTGTCGTTCTTGAGTCACGATAGGTGCAGCCGGCGGTGGTTGTGGAAGCAGCGAGCAATTCATTAAACTTGCTATCAATCTTTGTTTTAAAGGTCTTCTCAATGCCATCTATCTTCTCCATGGCCTCGTCAAATCTGTTTAGCACATCTTGCACTGTCCACTCATCATTGCTGAAATTTATCATGTAGCTGTTTGTTAATCGAGTTCTCCCAATCAGTCTCATCGACATGATCCTACCATGGTTAGCGACAAATAGAAACACAGAAGAATATGATCCTCTGAGTACTAAGAAGTGGTGGTGGTGTATCACAAACCCGTCAAGCAAATCTCAAATTCTTACAGTTCTTACCCGGCGAGGGGTGATCGGCAACCGTTGTAGTCAAAACTCTCAAAGCTTGGATAGAAGCGATTACGGGGAGAGTCAACGCATACGGCGTAGATGTATGTGGGCTGGGAAGGCTTATAATATGGTAGCAAAAAGATTGACAATAATCAATTCGAGAGATGCAAAGTTGAATAAATGCTCAGCAGCAGTCTTGTCTTTGGTCCTAGGCTGGGCTGTGCTAGAGGCGAGCCTAGAACACCAACAAAATCACGGTAGCAACTGCGTAAACAATGGAGGAGCACACTCTGAATTTTTTCCTCTTTTTTCCTTTTTTTTGCACTTTTTTTCTCTACTTTTTTGCTCATAACAATTTTTTCGAAAAAGTCTACAAATGGTCTAAAACTGCCTAGCGAATTTTCGGACTTAGTTTTTTTAAGCTGGAACTATTTTCTTCTGCGGATGGCTCGGAAGTTCGGGAGTCCTCATTTATCACACTTCGAATGTCGCGTGATCTGGAAATCGAAAACAATGCAACAATTCTTGGACTCGGACTAGGACTAGTGGCGGAGATGAATCTGGTGGAACTCGGTGGTGGCGGAGATGAATCTGGTGGAACTCGGTGGTGGCGGAGATGAATCTGGTGGAACTTCGGGTTGGTGGCGGATATATGTTGTAGGTGGACTCGGATGGGCGTGATGGCGGCGGATATGTGGTGGCGTATATGGATTCGGATTGGCGGTGAATATGTGGTGGTGGTATATGGCGTGGCGGCGTGACAACTTTGTGAGCAGAACTCGAAACTCTAAAGACTAGGCGCTAAGACCAGCAACTTGACACGGCGATGCAACATAAATTCAACAAAGCAAATCTGAGAAAAGATTATGCAAAGGCTCAGATTGGTTGGATGGGATGAACTAACCTAATTTTTTGGCTTTTTCGTGGACTATAGGTATGAAGAAACAGACTCGATCTAAACTACGAAAAAGCTGTAAAATCTCACCGAGCAACACGGAAATCGATACCACTTGATAGAGCGGAGGTGTCCGTCTTTCGATGAGATGGTGGATTTCGCTTTGGTGGAAATCGACTTTGTGATCCGACTACTGGCGTGCGAGGGCGTCGCGCATATATGTCGCTAACCAACTCAGAGATTATTGACCCGCGCGGAACACGATCAACGACCACGAGTGCATTTCCTGCGAGCAAATGAAGAACAAGCAAGCTGAGATTGCAATCTGGATATTGCGAATATAATATAAGCTTTATTGATCAAGGTGGGGTTACGTGGCGCCTTTATGCAGTCGTTGAACACAAGCGAATGCTGCGAAGTTGCAGCTATGGCGAACTTTTAATCTAAACAAAACCCAAAGTCTAAGCAGCGCCCTAAGGGCTGTATATATGGGGAAAAGGAGAATTTCGTGGCCCTTGAGGGTGGGGTCGAAACCAACCCTAACTCTTGTTTCCCCCACATACGGACTCTAAAATAGCCTATACTTAAGTATTTCGAAATTACATGGGCTGGCCCAAGAATAACGTGACGCAGCACCTAAAATAGCCTATGGACGAATATTATGAAGTGGCATCTTGTATATTTCGTCCAAGGCTTCATGCACTCCTTATGGTGGCTTCAAAGTCCTGAAATCATCACTTGTAACTCCGTCTTGATCCCCTTGCGCATGTGATAGAGGCGAGGGTGTCCCGTCTTTCGATGAGATGGTGGCTATCGTTTTCGATGAAGTCGACTTTGAAGATCCGACTACGAACGTGCGAGGACGTCGCGCCTTAGCAATCGCTAAACCAACTCAGGAGGTTATTGACCACGCCGAACACGATCAACGACCACGAAGGTCATTTCCTGCGAGCAAGCGAAGAACAAGCAAGAAACTAAGATTGCAATCTGGATATTGCGAATATAAGAGAAAGCTTTATTGATCAAGGTGGGGTTACTGTGGCGCCTTTATGCAGTGCGTGGAACACAAGCGAAATGCGTGAAGTTGCAGCTATGGCGAACTTTTAATCTAAACAAAACCCAAAGTCTAAGCGGTGCCCTAAGGGCTGTATATATATGGAGGAAGAGGGGTGAATTTCGTGGCCCTTGGTGGAGGGTCGAAACTAACCCTATCTCTTGTTTTCCCACACATCGGACTCTAAAATAGCCTATACTAATGTATTTCGAAATTACATGGGCTGGCCCAATAATAAGGTGTGTGAGCACCTAGAATAGCCTCTGGACGAAATTTATGAAGTGGCATCTTGTATATTTCGTCCAAGGCTTCATGCACTCATTATGGTGGCTTCAAAGTCTGAAATCATCACTTGTAACTCCATTCTTGTCCCCTTTAGCATGCCATCATCTCCATGCTTGTTCTTGCTCAATGTTCATCCTTCTCCAAGCAAGGCCCTTCATTTGTAAGCAAAACAAATGTATCCAATTTAAGCGACATCATATTCTCATGAACATTAGAATCATTACCAAAAAGCGAAAGTACAGGTAATTTAGTTGGCGTCTTGTGAGCTCAAGTAATTGGTCCGATATGTATATCAGCAGGGGATGTGGGTGTAACAATGGTATTGATGTCCTCATCATCCTCCCTTCTTGAAATGAAGTAGTCCTCGACGGAAGTTCATCTTCCTCACCAAATATGGCTTCAAATCTGCAATGTTAAAAGTGGGACTAACCCCAAAATCTGCAGGCAGCTCAAGTTTATATGCATTATCATTTACTTTCTCCAACACCTTAAATGGACCAGCGACACGTGGCATTAGCTTTGATTTGCAAATCGGAAATCTATCCTTACATAAATGTAACCAAACAAGATCTCCGGTGCAAACACAACATGTTTTCTACCCTTATCTCCGGCAAGTTTATATTTAGCATTCATCGCTCAATGTTTTCCTTAGTTAACTCATGCATTTTAAAATCAATTCAGCACGTTCTTTAGCATCAAAATTAACCTTCACCAAAGATGGAAGAAGCGACAAATCAATAGGTGCACGGTGAAACCATACACAACTTCAAAGGGAACATCTTAGTAGTAGAATGTAATGAGCGATTATAAGCAAATTCAATATGAGGCAAGCATTCCTCCCACATTTTCTTATTATTCTTTAGAACAACCCTAAGCATAGTAGACAATGTTCTATTGACTACTTGGTTTATCCATCGGTTTAGGGGTGACAAGTAGTACTAAAAAGCAGTTTAGTCCCCAACTTAGCCCATAAACATCTCCAAAAGTGGCTAAGAAATTTAGTATCACGATCTGAAACAATAGTATTTGGCACACCATGCAAGCGAATAATTTCACGAAAGAACAAATCAGCAACATTGTCAGCATCATCGCTTTTATGACATGGTATAAAGTGTGCCATTTTAGAGAATCTATCCACGACAACAAATATGCTATCCCTCCTTCTTTGTTCTAGGTAAACCTAAAACAAAGTCCATAGATATATCCTCCCAAGGAACACTAGAGTGCAGGCAAAGGCATATATAAACCATGAGGATTGAGTCGTGACTTAGCTTTTTGACATGTAGTGCAATGAGCAATAAAGCGCTCAACACCCGTCTCATCTTTGGCCAAAAGAAATGTGTAGCAAGTCGTCCTCCGTCTTCTTCACGCCAAAGTGTCCCATTAGTCCTCCTCCATGCACCTCATGCAACAACAAAAAGCGAGCGGAGCTAGCTGGAATGCATAGCTTGTTAGCGAGAACACAAATCCATCATTAACGACAAACTTGTTCCATGTTCTTCCTTCTTTACAATTCTGCAATACATCTTTAAAATCAGCATCATGCACATATTGATCTTTGATGGTCTCCAAACCAAATATTTTGAAGTCAAGTTGTGAAAGCATAGTATAGCGACGAGACAATGCATCGGCAATAACATTTTCTTTACCCTTCTTGTGTTTAATGACATAAGGGAAAGTCTCAATGAATTCAACCCATTTAGCATGTCTACGATTCAGTTTAGCTTGACTTTTAATATGTTTCAAGATTCATGATCAGAATGTATAACAAATTCTTTGGGCCATAAATAATGTTGCCATGTTTCTAAAGTTCGAACAAGAGCATATAATTCTTTATCATAAGTAGAGTAATTCAGACTAGGCCCTCAATTTTTGAGAAAAGTATACAACAGGTTTGCCATCTTGTAATAACACACCTCTAATCCAATTCCACTAGCATGACATTCAAGCTCAAAAGTCTTATTAAAATCAGGAAGTTGGAGTAAAGGGCATGTGTCAACTTAGCTTTCAATACCGTGAAGGCTTCTTCACATCGGTACCCCAAACAAAAGGCACATCCTTCTTTGTAAGCTCGTTGAGAGGTGCAGCAATGGTGCTGAAATCTCTCACAGCGCCTATAGAAACCAGCGAGGCCAAGAAACTCCTCACTTGTGTGACCTTTTGGGCTGCGGCCAACTCTCAATAGCTTCAATCTTGGCTTTATCAACTTCAATTCCTGTGGAGTAACAACATAGCCAAGAAAAGATACTCGATCGGTGCAAAGGTGCACTTCCCAAGGTTACCAAACAAGCGTGCATCACGTAGAGCATTAAAAACAACACGTAAATGGTCCAAATGTTCTTCCAAAGATTTGCTATAAATCGATATATCATCAAAATAGACTACCACAAATCGTCCAATGAAAGCACGTAAAACTTAGTTCATTAATCTCATGAAAGTACTAGGTGCATTAGTTAACCCAAAAGGCATGACTAACCACTCATATAATCCAAACTTAGTTTTAAATGCTGTTTTCCATTCATCTCCCAATTTCATACAATTTGATGGTATCCACTCATAAATCAACTTTGGAGAATATTGTAGAGCCACTCAATTCATCAAGCATATCATCTAGCCTAGGAATAGGGTGATGATAACGAATAATAATATTATTAATGCCTCTACAATCAACACACATCGTGACGTACCATCCTTTTTCGGCACTAGAATAATAGGAACAGCACAAGGTCTAAAGGGATTGGCGTATATAACCTTTGTCGAGCAGCTCACTGTACTTGGCGCATAATCTCCTTCGTCTCCTCTGGATTGAGTGCGGTATGGTGCACGGTTGGGTAATGATGCACGGGAATTAAGTCAATTTGATGCTCAATCCCTCGAATAGGTGGTAATCCGGTGCACGTCTTGTGGAAAGGCGTCGTGAACTCTGCAAAATGTTAGTGACAGACAAGGGGCAAAGAGGAAAACCGTCCTCGAATGAAAATAATATCTCTTTGCACACAAAAGCATAGCAAATAGATTTGCTAAAATCTAGCTCATCAATATCAGATTTGGTGGCAAGTAAACATGCACTTTTCAATTTAATTTGAAGCAACAGTAGATGGTTTATTATTAGGCTTCATGTGTTGCTCAAATTCTTTTACCACAATCTGATTTTCACTCTTATTTTTCTCTGTTTTGCTTTATTAGCTCTATTAATATCATCTTTCAAAATGGACTCAAGAGTCATAGGAAGCAACATAATATTTTATCCTTATGAACAAGAGTATCTTGATTGTTTCTACCATGGTGTCTGAAATTTTATCAAATTGCCATGGTCTACCAAGTAACAAGGAACATGCTTGCATAAGTACCACATCACAATCAACATAATCAGCATATGTAGAGATACTAAAATGCACACGAGCGATGCGTGTTACCTTAACCTTGCGCTGTTGTTGAACCATTGGATGTAGTAAGGATGTGGATGTGGTCTTGTGGTGAGAGATAGCTTCTCCACCATGTCCATGCTAGCCAAGTTGTTGCAGCTCCCTCCATCTATGATGGCCTTGAATAGAGCGTTCCTTCACAACTCCTTTGTATGGAACAAATTATGCCTCTGATTTTGCTCAGCTTGTGTAACTGCACACTCAAAACACGTTGAGCAACTAAACATTCATACTGTCGGCATCTTGACAGCCATGTATTGTGTCTCATGATCAGAATCATCTCCACCGTGTTCCTCATGTGTAATAAGAGCCAAAGTCTCCTCATCATAGTCACTAAGCGGACTCATACCCACCATCCTCGGTAGCAATCATCACTGCGCTGAGATTTGCATTCTCTCATAAAATGTCCTCTTCCCTTACAATGACGACAAATAATATCACTTGTGTGCCTGTTGGCGCCATGGAAGAAGAAGAGCTCTGTCAGAGCCGGCGGTGTGCTCTTGGCGAGATAGTGGTGGTTGTGCACGCTTTCTTGTATCACGGTTGGAGGTGGCTTTGAAGGAGGTGATGGTGCGGTGGAAGTAGATGATGCGTGGTGTCCATGATGAAGGTCGACCTCTGAGAAAAGTTAGTGCGGCGCCAATGCACATCGATCCTGCACTTCACGTTCAGCTTTACAAGCAAGATGGAATAAGCAGTGATATTATTATAATCCTTATAGTCTAGAATGGTGCGAATCTCTCTATTTAATCCACCCGAAAGCGTGCAAGCATAGCTTCATTCTCCTCAACAATACCACATCTAATCAAGCGGTTTGTAATTCTGATAATATTCTTCTACAAAATTTTTCCTTGTCTTAAGCGCTGCAATTTTGAAGTAATTCACGTTGATAATATGGTGGAACCACGAGATCGCATAGCAGTTTTCAAAGCAGCCCAAGTAGCTGGAGCAGGATATAATCTACAATGTTGGACCACCAAACACATGCAAAGCTAGTGAAAGCACAAGCAGCGGCGAGAACACGTCTCTCCTCGGGATATTGTAAACATGTAAATCGTTGTTCAGTTTCTAACTCCCAAGTAAGATATATATCAGGAACATATCTACCCTCAAATGGTGGAATATTCAATTTCAGTTTAGGGAGATGGTCATGATCTCGTACTGAGGAGCCTAACATTGCCATTATTTGCATGTGGGCGACCTCGTGGTTGTGGTCTTTGGTGGTTGCCGCGTGGTTACGATGTTGATCAACCTCATCCTCGTAATCTCCACATAATCATCCTCCTCGGTACCGGCTGCGGCGATGGCGAGGCAAAAAAGCACCAACAGCGATGGCAGCGGCACGAGAATTTTGTCTGGCTCAATAGGAACCGCTGAGCTCGTCCATCTTGATTCGGAAGGGCGTGGTTGTTGTCGTTTGAGAGGTGCGATAGGTGCAGCCGGCGGTTGTTGTGGAAAAGCAGCGAGCAATTCATCAAACTTGCTATCAAGCTTTGTTTCAAGCGTCTTCTCAATGCCATCTATCTTCTCCATGGCCTCGTCAAATCTGTTTAGCACATCTTGCTGTCCAATCATCATTTCTTTGAAACTTATCATGTAGCTGTTTGTTAATCGGGTTCTCCCAATCAGTCTCATCGACATGATCCTACCATGGTTAGCGACAAATAGAAACACACAAGAATATGATCCTACTGACTACTAAGAAGTGGTGGTGGTGTATCACAAACCCGTCAAGCAAACCTCAAATTCTTACAGTTCTTACCCGGCAGCGGCGGTGATCGGCAACCGTTGTAGTCAAAACTCTCAAAGCTTGGATAGATCTATTACGGGGAGAGTCAAGCATACAGCGTAGATGTATGTGGAGCTGGGAAGGCTTATAATATGGTAGCAAAAAGATTGACAATAATCAATTCGGAGATGCAAAGTTGAATAAGCGCTCAGCAGAGTCTTGTGCTGGTCCTAGGCTAGGCCGTGTTAGAGGCGAGCCTAGCACACCAACAAAATCACGGTATTGCAACACGTAAACAAGAAGAGCACACTCTGAATTTTTTTCTCTTTTTTCCTTTTTTTGCACCTTTTTTCCTCTTTTTTTTGCTCATAACAAAATTTTTTGAAAAAAGTCTACAAATGGTCTAAAAACTGCCTAGCGAATTTTCCAAACTTAGTTTTTTTGAAGCTGGAACTATTTTTCTTCTGCGGATGGCTCGGAAGTTAGAGTCCTTCTCTATCACGACTCGGATATCGCGTGATCTGAAATCGAAAACAATGCAACAATTTCTGGACTCGGACTAGGGTGGTGGCGGAGATGAATCTGGTGGAACTTCGGATTGGTGGCGGAGATGAATCTGGTGGAACTTCGGACTGGTGGCGGAGATGAATCTGGTGGAACTTCGGATGGTGGCGGAGATGAATCTGGTGGAACTTCGGATGGTGGCGGATATATGTTGCGGTGGACTCGGATGGGCGTGATGGCGGCGGATATGTGGTGGCGTATATGGATTCGGATTGGCGGTGAATATGTGGTGGTGGTATATGGCGCGGCGGCGTGACAACTTGTGAACAAAACTCGAAACTCTAAAAGACTAGGCGCTAAGACCGGCAACTTGACACGGCGATGCAACGCAAATTCAACAAAGCAAATCTGAAAAAGATTATGCAAAGGCTCAGATTGGTTCGGATGGGATGAACTAACCTAATTTTTTTGGCTTTTTAAGTGGACTATAGGTATGAAGAACAGACTCGATCTAAACTACCAAAAGCTGTAAAATCTCACCGAGCAACACGGAAATCGATACCACTTGATAGGCGAGGTGTCCGTCTTCGATGAGATGGTGGCTATCGTTTTGGATGAAATCGACTTTGGCGATCCGACTCTGACGCGTGCGAGGGCGTCGCGCCTTAGCAATCGCTAAACCAACTCGAGAGGTTATTGACCACGCCGAACACGATCAACGACCACGAAGGTCATTTCCTGCGAGCAAGCGAAGAACAAGCAAGAAACTAAGATTGCAATCTGGATATTGCGAATATAAGAGAAAGCTTTATTGATCAAGGTGGGGTTACTGTGGCGCCTTTATGCAGTCGTGGAACACAAGCGAAATCTGTGAAGTTGCAGCTATGGCGAACTTTTAATCTAAACAAAACCCAAAGTCTAAGCGGTGCCCTAAGGGCTGTATATATGGAGGAAGAGGGTGAATTTCGTGGCCCTTGGTGGAGGGTCGAAACTAACCCTATCTCTTGTTTTCCCACATCGGACTCTAAAATAGCCTATACTAATGTATTTCGAAATTACATGGGCTGGCCCAATAATAAGGTGTGTGACACCTAGAATAGCCTCTGGACAGAAATTTATGAAGTGGCATCTTGTATATTTAGTCCAAGGCTTCATGCACTCATTATGGTGGCTTCAAAGTCTTGAAATCATCACTTGTAACTCCATTCTTGTCCCCTTTAGCATGCCATCATCTCCATGCTTGTTCTTGCTCAATGTTCATCCTTCTCCAAGCTAGGCCCTTCATTTGTAAGCAAAACAAATGTATCCAATTTAAGCGACATCATATTCTCATGAACATTAGAATCATTATCAAGAAAGCGAAAGTACACAGTAATTTAGTTGGCGTCTTGTGAGCTCTAGTAATTGGTCCGGTATGTATATCGGCGGGGGATGTGGGTGTAACAATGGTATTGATGTCCTCATCGGCATGCCATCAACTCCATCGTGTTCTTGCTCAATGTTCATCCTTCTCCAAGCTAGTACCTTCATTTGTAAGCAAAACAAATGTATCCAATTTAAGCGACATCATATTCTCATGAACATTAGAATCATTACCAAAAAGCGAAAGTACACTGGTAATTTAATTGGCGTCTTGTGAGCTCTAGTAATTGGTCCCGTATATATATGATGAGGGGCTGTGGGTGTAACAATGGTATTGATGTCCTCATCACCTAAGGTGTTTGACTACTTAGGGAGAGTCTCCATCATCTTGGTATCTACACCAAGAACACGCCACTCATCATTGGAGGGCGGTAACCTCGGCGACACCTTTGTATATTCCTTGCAATTGCATTGTTAACCCCTAGCCCATTTTGCGTTACTTGCCTATCGAGACTAGCCATTTCAGTATTCTAAACAGCGTGACTTGTGCACATTAGTGATCTACACCATCCATTGCATACATACCATATCATCTTGGTATCATATCACCCATTGTGCCTTAAGTTTGTTCCATATATACACAATTGCTATCTTGGTTTGTGAATTGTGCAAAAGTGGCCATAGAAAAAAAAAGAAAAAGCTTTTAAGCAAAAAGAGAGCAAAGAGCTCGTGAGCAAGTGCCATAGCATCATACCCCATTGCACATAAGAGCCATACCAAAATCTACATCATATGATATCATGCTTGAGAGAAACACCGGGAACCATACATACATAACATACTTGGGATAGAAAGTTTGCCCATCTTGCATCTATAGGTTGTGCACAAGTGTCGTATCCGCCTATTGAGCAATCGTGCTAGCGTCTCTCTTGAGTTGTGCAACACGAGCGTTTTCCGTGGATTCCACATTTTGTGCTCATTCCTTGGTTGCACGACCCCATTTATCTATCCGTGTGTGTGTTTAGTGTGCCATTCTTAGCTATTGGTCTACTTGTTTAAGCTTGCGAATTTGTGAATCTCTTTCAACATTATTGACTCTTGCTAACATTTTGCATTAAATTTTTGTGCCACTATCCTCACCGAGCTCCACTATAAGCCTTACTTGTGTTGGTGTGAGAATCGACAAGGATCGGTACCAATAGTGCTATTTCATTGTCCACATTTGAGTGAACTTGATTCATCTTCAACTTTGGTCAAAGGTACATTGGTATTAGTTCTTCTCTTTCTCCCACTCATATTTGCTCGAGTCTTGTGATGGATAGGCAAGGCATTTCCTCTCCGGTCTACGACAACAACGACGGCGTGAACAACTACATCTCCAAAGCGTCTATCTTTGATCTACAACAACACGTGCAAGGCGCACAATCAAGATTGCGAGAGCGCATCGAGAACATCTCCATCGACATTCATCACTCCGAAGCAAGAAGAAGGGACTACATCGACAAGAAGCTTGCCGCACATAAAGAGGAGCAAGATGCAAGGATGGAGGAGATTAGAGCCTTGATCAAGTCTTCTTTCCCTTCGTCATCTTCAAAGCGGCGACATTCAAGCCACAAGTCTTGAACGCACGAAGCGATGCAAGCGAAAATCGTCCTCGTCCACATCTACATGGCGATCATCATCACGTTCACGATCCACATCGTCATGAAGGCCAAGTAACCTCAAGCATCATGTGCGCGGCGGCGACGAGCGACATCTACTACGAGCTCAAGCACGACAAGCGACATCATCATCATGAAGATGCTCCTGGCGCAAATGCACAAGTCCCAACAAGCCCTACTTCACGCCAAGTCCAAGCTTCAAGAGCACAAAAGAAGACCGCGAGGCGACCACCACCAAGGCGGTGCTACGGCTACACAAACCACTTTGGCATCTTTGCCAAGTGCTATCAAAACATCTTAAGCCTTTGGACGTCTGACATCTTCGCCTACTTCCACGAAATGCGCCTACATCGACTTCATCAAGTCCAAAGCGATGACCTCGGCGAGGTGACACTTCCATCTTGAAGCCCCTCAAGGAAGATGGCGAGCATGGGACACTCCCTTCGGTCATGGAGGCGAGCTATGAGGTGCCACATCATATGGGCCTCCAACAACAAGGCGATGACAAGAAGGTCGAGCAAGGGCCATCCCCTTGACCCACAGCGATAGGAGTTGAGCATGGAGACATTTGCAACAACATCTCTCAGAGCACCCACATATGTCGAGATGCCCCAAGTGCCATGTGAGGAGAGCCACCACCCCATGGTGACATGGTGACTCCACCATACGTGACATTGAGAGCATTTCCTATGAGAGGATGAGTGTGACCACCACTAGCCCCACACATGAGAGCATGCAACACATCCTATGTGAGGTTGGCGCCATTTGGTGACTCCACCAACCAAATGGTGAGAGCATCCTTGAGGGAGTGAGTGAGCCACAACACTTAGAGAGTGAGGTAGTTGACCACGGCATGTGAGGCCACTATGATTTCTAACGACTTAACCTCTACTCCTAGTGTGTTTTCTTCTTTGGTGCTAGGTCTCCTACATGGCGACATGCCTACCATTCATGAGTCCATACCTCCTATGGAGCGGCGATGGCCATGATGGGCGATGATGCACCCCCATGGTTCCATCAAGATGAAGATGACAGCGAGGCGATCTTGACACCTCACCTACAACACATGAGCAACACTCCAAAGGTAACATAGGTGATGGTGCTTCTCTTGTCCCACTAGTGGACTCTCTTGACGATGATTGCTCCCATGATGTTGACCCACCTATTACCATGCTTCATGCTGGTGAAACTCCTTCATGCCTTGACTTACCTATTAATGATGAATATGATGATGAGCATGTTGAGTTGCCTAGTTGTGATGCCATGCTTCATAGGATATCATGTGAAAATTCTTTTGGTCACATCATGTTTGACAATCCATTGAACTTGTCATATGCTATGAAAGAGATCTCCCATATTGCATCATTTCAATCTCAACATAGTAACTATGCATGCCCCATTAAAATAAATCCTATTTGCACTTATGGCATAGATGACGAGATGATGGTCATTGGCTTTTGTTTTTCATGTGATGATATTGCCATGCTTCCTTTACATGATTTGCATAATTCATCAATATGTCATGCCATGATCACATTGTTCCAAATATGCATTGTTTAGGATGTTGTCAATATTCTCCACGTGATGTTTCTACTCTTGCTCATGAGGAGACCCCATAGTTTCCTCATACATATTAGGAGATTTTGATGCATTCCATACTTTGCATGATTCCCATAATTGTGTGCACCATATGCATTCCATGAATAACAATGCTCTAGCTATTTCTCATGATGCATTACATCCCTTGAGTCTCCATTATGCCATACATAATAACAAACCTCTCATGATGGATGACTGTTTCTATATCACGCATCTCATTTATTTGAGCATTGGCTATTTAGTGCTAACAAACACATGCATGTCGCATCATGATAGATGATGTGTACATATATACCTTACACACAATTTTCCTTTGTCTTTGTTTTGTGTAGGTACTCATGTATACTCGTCAACCTCTCAATCCCAGAGTTGTGAAATGAGCTCTTGAAACAGCGATGCTTTGGGATCCCGTGGAGTATGCTTACCACCGTTCTCTTCGCGCATCGATTACGCGCATCTCTTTTACTTGGCTCTCATATGGCTATGGGCTATTTACCACTTGTCATGTTATGCCCATATTATTGTGTTCACTTTGCATGTTATGCTTGCTCATATGCCTTTGCCATGCAATTGTGACCCTTGCTTGCATCTACCCATGATTCACCATTATGCTACTTCTATGTGTATTTGCATGCTTGGTGGAGATCCTTGTTGCTATTGCCATGTTTATCATGTGCTATTGATGCTTGTTGTGTTGGGAGAGTCATGATGCCACATTGCTATTTACATATGGTCTCTCGCCAATACATTGATGACATTTACTCATATCTTGCTTTCATGCTTGTGATATGTCATGTGAATTATTCATGCCCACTATTTGCACACATGACATGCTTGCCATGATTCCTCCTAGTATGTTGCATCTTAGCACTACTAGCTTGCTTAACTTGATTGCTATGATTGCTTGCTATGTTGCATCACCCATGTTCCACTATTACTTGCTTTCTTGGGTTGATGGCATATATGCTCATGCCTCTCACATGATATATCTTGATCATTGTCTCTTGTGTCTATTAGTTGCCTCTTTCATATCCACTTGTATTGAGTGCAACCATACTATGCTTATTGATCTTGGAGACTTTGACACATTACTTGTGATGCATACTTCTTTCCTTGAGCCTCTTGTATTTGGTTGTTCTTGCATCATATGCCTCCACACTATGAAATGCTCCGTTGTATCTTCTTATGATGAGCATGATGCATACACTTGTTGGGTATCTTACCACTTGAATGATAGGTTTTGCATTTCCGCTAACCTCATTTGTTTTTCCGAGTGTTTGTCATGTTATTTCATTTTGAAGGATTCCCAAGGCATTACCGTCATGAGACATATTGGTTATGTGAAGGCATACATGATGTACGACTCCAACATCTTTGGGAACTATCTTGAGGTGAACTCCTTCTCTTTGAGCCATCCTCAAATACGCATATTGGATGGGTCACTCTTTCATTATTGTTTCCTTCTTGTTGTCTACATGATACATCTTGTGAACGGAGGAGCGACATTGGAGATTGGCTACATGGACCTTCACATTGAGGAGCGCTCACACTTATTGGATGCACCTTTGGAATTCCACTCATGCCTCGGCATCGAACTTTGGTACACCAACACCTCCATATTTGTTGATTATGCTCATACATGTCATGCTCGATGGACATATCATACTCATCACAAGTTTGCACCCCATGCATGGATTGACTCACATTGTGCTTGTCTTGTTGCATCTATTTCCATGCCATCCATGATATATGAGCTTGCGCATTTCCTTAGCAAATTTGTTGTGATCTACCTTGAAGGCATATTCATGCATCATGATCATATTGTCCATCATCAATTGCATGATAACATATACATATTGAGCATCCATTGCCATATTCATGCTATTGATAAACCGTCTCACTATGACATCATTTCGCACCGAGGTTGCATTAATCATATTTACAACACATTTGTGTGCACAATGATTGCATTTCCTCCATGAATGCTTTGCATCTCATTCTAGATCATCTTGATAAGCTTCATGCGCTTTGTCACAACCAATCTTGCCATGCGGACTCATTCTTACATGATGAACACTTTGTGTGCGCTAACCATTGTATTTACGAGTGTTGCTTGTGTTTGCTCTTTTTGCATGTCTATCACTCCGCGACACCTTGGACTCGCGGATTGCACCATGTTTTCAACCGTCCAACTACAAGTCCGTCTCGACAACCGTTTCCATGGTGATGAGGATCACGATCCGAGTCGGATCTTTCCCAAGGGGGATATGATGCGGAGCATCCCGTTCATCCCCATGTACACTCAGACTACTCTCCAAGCCCCAAGGATACATAAGATGAGACCTCGACTATCGCCATTGGACACAAGGTGAATTCACTCCTCTTGACAGTCACTTTCCACATGTGAGACATGGCTACTACCTCATGCATGGACCTTGCATACACTCGGTACAACCAATATGACCATGGAGAATCCAGGACCAAGGCCAAGCATGGAAGAGGAGAAGGAAGAATGATAGAGGCAAAGGTGTCTGTCTTTCGATGAGATGATGGATATCGCTTTGGTGGAAGTCGACTTTGGCGATCCGACTCTGAGCGTGCGAGGGCGTCGGCGCCTTATGTCGCTAAACCAACTCAGAGAGGTTATTGACCCCGCGAACACGATCAACGACCACGAGTGCATTTCCTGCGAGCAAGCGAAGAACAAGCAAGCTGAGATTGCAATCTGGATATTGCGAATATAAGATAAGCTTTATTGATCAAGGTGGGGTTACGAGGCGTCTTTATGCAGTCGTTGAACAAAAGCGAAATGCAGCGAAGTTGCAGCTATGGCGAACTTTAATCTAAACAAAACCGAAGTCTAAGCGGCGCCCTAAGGGCTGTATATATGGGGGAAAAGGAGAATTTCGTGGCCCTTGAGGGTGGGGTCCGAAACCAACCCTAACTCTTGTTTCCCCACACATACGGACTCTAAAAATAGCCTATACTTAAGTATTTCGAAATTACATGGGCCGCGCCCAATAATAAGGTGACGCATCACCTAGAATAGCCTATGGACGAATATTATGAAGTGGCATCTTGTATATTTCGTCCAAGGCTTCATGCACTCCTTATGGTGGCTTCAAAGTCCCAAAATCATCACTTGTAACTCCGTTCTTGATCCCCTTAGCATGCCATCAACTCCATCGTGTTCTTGCTCCAATGTTCATCCTTCTCCAAGCTAGGCCCTTCATTTGTAAGCAAAACAAATGTATCCAATTTAAGCAGCCTCATATTCTCATGAACATTAGAATCATTACCAAGCGAAAGTACACAGTAATTTAATTGGCGTCTTGTGAGCTCTAGTAATTGGTCTCGTATATGTATGATAGGGGCTGTGGGTGTAACAATGGTATTGATGTCCTCATCATCCTCCCTTCTTGAAATGAAGTTGTCCTCGTGAGCTCATCTTCCTCACCCAAATAAGGCTTCAAATCTGCAATGTTAAAAGTGGGACTAACCCCAAAATCTGCGGGTAGCTCAAGTTTATATGCATTATCATTTATTTTCTCTAACACCTTAAAGGACCATCAGCACGAGGCATTAGCTTTGATTTGCAAATTAGAAATCTATCTTTACATAAATGTAACCAAACAAGATCTCGGTGCAAACACAACATGTTTTCTACCCTTATCTCCGCAAGTTTATATTTAGCATTCATCGCTCAATGTTTTCCTTAGTTAACTCATGCATTTTAAAATCAATTGAGCGTTCTTTAGCATCAAAATTAACCTTCTCCGAAGATGGAAGAGGCAATAAATCAATAGGTGCACGGTAGGAAACCATACACAATTTCAAAGGGCACATCTTAGTAGTAGAATGCAATGAGCGATTATAAGCAAATTCAATATGAGGCAAGCATTCTTCCCACATTTTCTTATTATTCTTCAAAACAGCCCTAAGCATAGTAGACAATGTTCTATTGACTACTTGGTTTGTCCATCGGTTTGGGGGTGACAAGTAGTACTAAAAAGCAGTTTAGTCCCCAACTTAGCCCATAAACATCTCCAAAAGTGGCTAAGAAATTTAGTATCACGATCTGAAACAATAGTATTTGGCACACCATGCAAGCGAATAATTTCACGAAAGAACAAATCAACAACATTAACGACATCATCGCTTTTATGACATGGTATAAAGTGTGCCATTTTAGAGAATCTATCCACGACAACAAATATGCTATCCCTCCGTTCTTTGTTAGAGGTAAACCTAAAACAAAGTCCATAGATATATCCTCCCAAGGAACACTAGAGTGCAGGCAAAGGCATATATAAACCATGAGGATTGAGTCGTGACTTAGCTTTTGACATGTAGTGCGTTGACGACAAAGCGCTCAACATCCGTCTCATCTTTGGCCAAAAGAAATGTGTAGCAAGTATATCCTCCGTCTTCTTCACGCCAAAGTGTCCCATTAGTCCTCCTCCATCGCCTCTGCAACAACAAAAAGGCGAGCAGAGCTAGCTGGAATGCATAGCTTGTTAGAGCGAAATACAAATCCATCATTAACGACGAACTTGTTCCATGTTCTACCTTCTTTACAATTCTGCAATACATCGCTAAATTCAGCATCATGCACATATTGATCTTTGATGGTGATGTAGGGTGGTACCCTAATTTGTCGATCTTTCACGTTTGGAGGGATCCTACGGAGGAACACGAAGAACAGCGGGCTTGCGAGGGAAACAGGGGAAAGCGAGAGAAATCACTCAACCAACAAGGAATCGATCACACAAGTGCTAGATCAACATACACATGAGATCCACAAGATACATAGTCAACTAGGGTAAGGATACAAAGGAACCGTTCATCTCCAAGAGGAGGCCTTGATGTTCTTCCCTAGGTAGGGGCCTTGAATCACGAGGGGATCTTCCCTAGATAGGGGTCTTGAATCGAATGGATCTTCTCCTAGAGCGGAGGTCACGATCTCCAGGAGAAATGCAGTGGATGAGCAAAGGCTCTCACACACAAATATGAGCTAATCAATGCTAACCCTAACTAGGAGGAGGTGGGGAGTATATATAGTGCTAGCCCACGAAGGGGTAAGTGATAGGGGATACATGGGCCCTTGGGCCTTTCTCTGCCTGCCTGGCGGTCCGGATGATCGGGATGGTGGCGGATGATCCGGGTGTCGAAGTCCGGATGATCCAGGCGACCGTCTGGATGATCGGCTTCGTCGAGGGGCCTGTTGCCTTGGTGCATTTACCGGATGATCCGGAGAAGGGTCCGGATGATCCATTTGGACCGGATGATCCATTTGGGTGTCCGAATGATCAAGGCGACACCGATCTTGCTCCATTCTTCTTCTTCCTTCTCTTCTTCCGCTTGGCCTTGGTCCTTGGATTCACCATGGTCATCTTGGTTGTACTGAGTGTCATAAGGTCCATGCATGAGGTAATAGCCGTGTCTCATATCACGGAAAGTGGCCGGTTCGAAGAGGTGAATTCACCTTGTGTCCAATGGTGCATAGTCGAGGTCTCATCTTATGTATCCTTGGGGTTTGGAGAGTAGTCGGAGTGTACATGGGGATGAATGTGGGATGCTCCGCATCATATCCCCCCCCCTTGGGAAAGATCCGACCTCGGATCGTGATCCTCATCACCATGGAAGCGTGTAGTGGGACGGACTTGTAGTGGGGCGTGGGTGGCGACCTTGCATAATCCAAGTACTCCAAGGTGTCTCCGGTATGTAGTACATGCAAAATGAGCAAACACAAAGTACTCTTGGAAATACAATGGTTAGCGCACACAAAGTGTCCATCAATTAAGCGTGAGTCCGTGCTTAGGGATAGTGCGTGACAAAGCGCATGAAGCTTATCAAGATGATATAGGATGATATGCAAAGAATTCATGGGATGATTAGCAAGGTGCACAAAGCGACAAATTCTACCATTGTGCAAAATGATGTCATAATGGGATGGTGCATCAAAAGCATGAACATGGCAATGGATGCTCAATATGTATATGTTATCATGCAATTGATGGTGGGCGATATGATCATGATGTATGAATATGCCATCAAGGTAGATCACAACAAATTTGCTAAGAAGTGAACAAGCTCATATATCATGGATGACATGGGGATACAAGATGCAACAAGGCAATCACAATGTGAGTCAATCCATGCATAGGGTGCAAACTTGTGGTGAGTATGATATGTCCATCGAGCATGACATGTGTGAGCACAATCAACAAATATGAAGGTGTTGGTGTACCAAAGCTCGATGTCGAGGCATGAGGAGTCTTAGAAGGTGCATCCAATAAGTGCAAGCGCTCCTCAATGTGAAGGTCCATGTAGCCAATCTCCGATGTCGCTCCTCCGTTCACGAGATGTATCATGTAGACAACAAGAAGGCAACTACAATGAAAGAGTGACCCATCCAATATGCATATTTGAGGGTTGCTCAAAGGGAAGGAGTTCACCTTTATGATAATGTCGAAAATGTTGGTGTCGCACATCATGTATGCCTTCACATAACCAATATGTCGCATAACGGCATCGCCTTGTGAAACCTCCAAAATGAAAGAACATGACAAACACTCGGAAAAACAAATGAGGTTAGCGGAAATGCAAAACCTATCATTCGTGTGGTAAGATACCGAACAAGTGTCATGCTCATCATAAGAAAGTACAAGGGAGCATTTCATAGTGTGGAGGCATATGATGCAAGAACAACCAAATACAATAGGCTCAATCAAACAAGCATGCTTCATAAGTAAAATGTCCAAGTCTCCAAGATCAATAAGCATAGCAAGTTGGCACTCAATACAAGGTGATATGAGAGATGCAAGTAATGGAGACAATAGACAATGATCAATGTAAATCATGTGAGAGGCATGAGCATAGGTGCTATCAACCCAAGAAAGCAAGTAGTGGAACATGGGTGATGCGACATGGCTGGCTATCATAGTGATCAAGTCAAGAATGCTAGTAGTGCGAAGATGCAACATACTAGAAGGAATCATGGCATGCATGTCATTGGTGCAAATAGTGTGCATGAATAATTCACATGACATAGCACAAGCATGAAAGCAAGGTGTGAGAAAAATAGCATGAATATCTTGGTGAGAAGCCATATGTAAGTAGGAATAGGGCATCATGACTCTCCCAACACAACAAGCATCAATAGTATGGGGCACATGATAAACATGGCAATAGCAACAAGGATCTCCACCAAGCATGCAAATACACAATGGGATATCATCATGGTTCATCATGGGTAAATGCAAGTAAGGGTCACAATTGCATGGCAAAGGCATAGAAGCAAGCATAGCATGCAAAGTGAACACGGTAAAATGAGCATAAGGTGACAAGTGGTAAATGGCCCATAGCCGTGTGAGAGCCAAGTAGAGGAGTTCGCGTAGTCCTTGCTTGAAGGGGCAGTGGTGAGGATAGTCCACGGGATCCCAAAGCATCGTTACTCTCAAGAGCTCATTTAAATCAACTCTTGGGATTGGGAGGTTGGCGAGTATACATGAGTACCTACACAAAACAAAGACAAAGGGAAAATTGTGTGTGCGTGGTAGATGTACACATCATCCATCATGATCTTGCGTGCGTGTGTTTGTTAGCACCAAATATCAACGCTCAAATAAATGAGATCGTGATATAGAAACATGTCATCCATCATGAGAGGTTTGTTATGATGTATAGCATAATGGAGACTCAAAGGATGTAATGCATCATGAGAAATATCTATAGCATTGTTATTCATGGAATGCATATGGTGCCTTGATCATGGGAATCATGCAAAGTATGGAATGCATCAAGATCTCCTAATATATATGAGGAAACTATGGGGTCTCCTCATGAGCAAGAGTAGTAACATCACGTGGAAGTATTGACAACATCAAAACAATGCATATTTGGGACAATGTGATTATGGCATGACATATTGGATGAATTGCGCAAATCATGTAAAGGGAGCATGGCAATATCATCACATGAAAAGCAAAAGCCAATGACCATCATCTCGTCATCTATGCCATAAGTGCAAATGGGATTGATTTTAATGGGGCATGCATAGTTACTATGTTGAGATTGAAATGAAGCAATATGGGAGATCTCACTCATAGCATATGACAAGTTCAATAGATTGTCAAACATGAAGTGACCAATAGAATTTTCACATGATATCCTATGAAGCATAGCATCACAACTAGGCAACTCAACATGCTCATCATCATATTCATCATAAATAGGTAAGTCAAGGCATGAAGAAGTTTCACTAGCATGAAGCATGGTAATAGGTGGGTCATCATCATGGGAGCAATCATCATCAAGAGAGTCCACTAGTGGGACAAGAGAAGCACCATCACCTATGTTACCTTTGGACCGTCACTCATGTGTTGTAGGTGACGTGTTGAAGGTCGTCTCGTTGTCATCTTCATCTTCATGGAACCATGTGGGGGGTGCATCATCGTCCATCATGGCCATCGTCGTCTCCATAGGAGGTATGGACTCATCAATGGTAGGCGTGTCGTCATGTAGGAGACCTAGCACCAAAGGAGAAAACACACAATGAGTAGAGGGTAATTCGTTAGAAATCATAGTGGCCTCACATGCCGTGTCAACTACCTCACTCTCTAAGTGTTGTGGCTCACTCACTCCCTCAAGGATGCACTCACTCATATGGTTGGTGGAGTCACTCAAGTGGCGCTCAACCTCACATAGGATGTGTGGCATGCTCTCATGTGTGGGGCTAGTGGTGGTCACACTCATCCTCTCATAGGAAATGCTCTCAATGTCACGTATGGTGGAGTCACTCATGTCACTCATGGGGTGGTGGCTCTCCTCACATGGCACTTGGGGCATCTCGACATATGTTGGTGTCGGAGAGATGTTGGTGCAAATGTCTCCATGCTCAACTCCTATCGCTGTGGTCGAAGGGGATGGCCCTTTCTCGACCTTCTTGTCGCCGTCTTGGTGTTGGAGGTCCATATGATGTGGCACCTCATAGCTCGTCTCCATGACCGAAGGGAGTTTCCCATGCTCGGCCATCTTCCTTGAGAGGCTTCCGAAGATGGAAGTGTCGCCCTCACTCGTAGTTGGTCGCCTTGGACTTGATGAAGTCGATGTAGGCGTGCTAAGTGGGAAGTGGCGAATATGCGTCGTCAAAAGCGAAGATGCCTTGAGAACACTTGGCGAAGATGCGAAGTGGTTGATATAGCTATAGCGCCGTCTTGGTGGTGGTCGTCTCGCGGTCTTCTTTTGTGCTCTTGAAGCTTGGACTTGGCGTGAAGTAGGTCTTGTTGGGACTTGTGCATTTGCGCTTGTGGAGCATCTTCATGATGATGATGTCGTTGTCGTGCTTGAGCTCGTAGGAGATGTAAATCGTAAATCGTCGTCATGCACATGTTGCTTGGAGGTGACTTGCCCTTCATGGCGGTGATGATCATGAGCGTGATGGTGATCGCCATGTAGATGTGAGCGAGGGCGATTTGCGCTTGCATCTTTTTCGGCGCTCAAGACTTGTGGCTTGACCGTCATCGTCTTGAGGATGATGAAGGGAAAACGACTTGATCAAGGCTCTAATCTCCTCCATCCTTGCATCTTGCTCCTCTTTATGTGCGGCAAGCTTCTTGTCGATGTAGTCCCTTTTCCTTGCTTGGGTGGCGAATGTCGATGGAGATGTTCTCGATCTTGCTCGCAATCTTGATTGTCGCCTTGCATTTGTCGTTGTAGATCGAAGATAGGCGCTTTGGAGATGTAGTTGTTCACGCCGTCGTTGTTGTATGCGTAGACCGGAGAGGAATGCCTTGCCTATCCATCACAAGACTCGAGCAAATATGGCGGGAGAAAGAGAAGAATGTATACCAATGTACCTTTGACCAAAGTTGAAGATGAATCAAGTTCACTCAAATGTGGACAATGAAATAGCACTATTGGTACCAATCCTTGTCGGTTCTCACACCTACACAAGTATAGCTTATAGTGGAGCTCGGTGAGGATAGTGGCACAAAAATTTAATGCAAAATGTTAGCAAGAGTCAATAATGTTGAAAGAGATTCACAAATTCATAAGCGAAACAAGTAGACCAATAGCAATGAAAGGTACGGAAACACACACGGATAGATAAATGGGGTCGTCTGACCAAGGAATGAGCTCAAAATGTGGAATCCACCAAAAGCGCTCGTGTTGCACAACTCAAGAGAGGCGCTATACGATTGCTCAATAGGCGGATCGACACTTGTGCACAACCTATAAGATGCAAAATGGATATTCTTCTATCCCAAGTATGCTATGTATGTATGGTTCCCGGTGTTTCTTTCAAGCATGATATCATATGATGTAGATTTGACAATCTTATGCGCAATGGGGTATGATGCTATGGCACTTGCTCACGAGCTCTTTGCTCTCTTTTTGCTTAAAAGCTTTTTTTTATTTCTATGGCCACTTTTGCACAATGTACAAACGAAGATAGCAATTGTGTATATGCGGGACAAACTTGAGGCACAATGGATGATATGATACCAATATGGTATGGTATGGATGCAATGGAAGGTATGGACCACTAATGTGCACAAGTAACGTTGCCGGCAATACTCAAATGGCTAGTCTCGATAGGTAAGTGGCATAAAATGGGCTAGGGGTTAACAATGCAATTGCAAGGTAATATACAATGGTGTAAATCGAGGTTACCGTCCTTTCGATGATGAGTGGCGGTGTTCTTGGTGTAGATACCAAGATGATGGAGACTTCGTCCTAAGTGGCGAAACACCTTAGGAAGCGGAAAAACCGCAAACTCAAAATCTCAAATGACAAATGTCAAAATGGTGGTAGCGGAAGCGGTGGTGGTGTTGCACTAAGCAATGCGGAAGTGGAATGATGGGCTATACAGTCGGAGTTGAAGTTGCCGTCCCTAAGTAGCCGAAACACCTTAGGAGACACAAGCCACAACTCGAACAAGCTCACACAACAATTGGGTTAAGTTGGGTTGTCGGAAGTGTATGGTGGGAAGGTTATGTGGAAGTGGTGGTGGTGGTGGTTGATGAAGAAGCAACCGTCCCTAGGTAGCAGAAACACCTTAGGAGACTCAAATGCTATGGGGAGCAAAATGGGTTAGGTTGCGGAAGTCGGCGGTGGTAATGCGGATGATATGGTGGAGGGCCTAGGCAAACTTGCCAAATTTCAGAAACTTTGATGGTGTCAAATGGTGTTGGTGGTATTTTTGTTGGATGGGGATGTCAATAGCTTCAAAGCGAGCTAAGAGCGTCAGCGGACTCGGATGAATTAGTTATGGCCGAAACAAGATTTCAGCCGTGTCGGTTTCAGGAGTTAACCGGATGATCCGGGAGGAGGTCCGGATGATCGAGACTAGTCCGGATGATCCGGGAGAAATCGGATGATCCGGGTTCGTCGGCCTTGATTACATTTTTACGGGTCGCGATTTATCCGGACGTCAGAAGTGTCCAGCAGATCCGGGTGAGTCCGGATGATCAGAAACGTCCGGATGATCCGAGACAAGTCAATCCGCTCGGGATTTGCTCGTGGGGATGAATTTTTGGCGGAAATGGATGATTTTGGGGCAAAATTTGATGGATTTCGTGGATGGAAGGTGGGGAAACTTGGGAGATGCTAGATCCACTTGAAACCAAGCAAATCCATGGATCAAAATCAACAAAACTTCATCAAACCAACAAATCACAAAATATTTTGGGGCTATTTTTGGTGGGGATTTTGGATTTTAGGGCGAAATCAAGCAAAGAAGGCTAGAAAAGCGGTGGGAGGGCTCCAAAAGCGTGATCAACGTGGCTCATGATACCATATGATGTGGGTGGTACCCTAATTAAATCGATCTTTCACGTTTGGAGGGATCCTACGGAGGAACACGAAGAACAGCGGAAGCACGAGGAAACAGGGGGAAAGCGAGGAAATCACTCAACCAACAAGGAATCGATCACACAAGTGCTAGATCAACATACACACATGAGATCCACAAGATACATAGTCAACTAGGGTAAGGATACAAAGGAACCGTTCATCTCAAGAGGAGGCCTTGATGTTCTTCCCTAGGTAGGGGCCTTGAATCCACGAGGATCTTCCCTAGATAGGGGTCTTGAATCGAATGGATCTTCTCCTGAGCGGAGGTCACGATCTCAGAGGAGAAATGCAGTGGATGAGCAAAGGCTCTCACACACAAATATGAGCTAATCAATGCTAACCCTAACTAGGAGGAGGTGGGGGTATATATAGTGCTAGCCCACGAAGGGGTAAGTGATAGGGGATACATGGGCCCTTGGGCCTTTCTGCCTGCTGAGCGCGGTCGGATGATCCGGATGGTGGCGGATGATCCGGGTGTCGAAGTCCGGATGATCCAGGCGACCGTCCGGATAATCCGGCTTCGTCGAGGGCTTCTGTTGCCTTGGTGCATTTACGGATGATCCGGAGAAGGTCCGGATGATCATTGGGCCGGATGATCCGTTTGGGTGTCCGGATGATCCGGCAGCGCCGATCTTGCTCCATTCTTCTTCTTCCTTCTCCTCTTCCGCTTGGCCTTGGTCCTTGGATTCACCGTGGTCATCTTGGTTGTACTGAGTGTCGCATAAGGTCCATGCATGAGGTAGTAGCCGTGTCTCATATCACGGAAAGTAGCGGTTCGAAGAGGTGAATTCACCTTGTGTCCAATGGTGCATAGTCGAGGTCTCATCTTATGTATCCTTGGGGCTTGGAGAGTAGTCGGGTGTACATGGGGTTGAGCGTGGGATGCTCGCATCGGATGGTCTCAAACCAAATATTTTAAAGTCAAGTTGTGAAAGCATAGTATATGACGAGACAATGCATCGACAATAACATTTTCTTTACCCTTCTTGTGTTTAATGACATAAGGAAAGTCTCAATGAATTCAACCCATTTAGCATGTCTACGATTCAGTTTAGCTTGACTTTTAATAGGTTTCAAAGATTCATGATCGAATGTATAACAAATTCTTTGGGCCATAAATAATGTTGCCATGTCTCTAAAGTCCGAACAAGAGCATATAATTCTTTATCATAAGTAGAATAGTTCAGACTAGGCCCTCAATTTTTCGAGAAAAGTATGCAACAGGTTTGCCATCTTGTAATAACGCACCTCTAATCCAATTCCACTAGCATCACATTCAAGCTCAAAAGTCTTATTAAAATCAGGAAGTTGGAGTAAAGGAGCATGTGTCAACTTATCTTTCAATATCGTGAAGGCTTCTTCACATGCGGTACCCCAAACAAAAGGCACATACTTCTTTGTAAGCTCATTGAGAGGTGCAGCAATTGTGCTAAAATCTCTCACAAAGCGCCTATAGAAACCAGCGAGTCCAAGAAAACTCCTCACTTGTGTGACCGTTTTGGGCTGCGGCCAACTCTCAATAGCTTCAATCTTGGCTTTATCAACTTCAATTCCTGTGGAGTAACAACATAGCCAAGAAAAGATACTCGATTCGGTGCAAAGGTGCACTTCCCAAGATTACCAAACAAGCGTGCATCCGTAGAGCATTAAAAACAACACGTAAATGTTCCAAATGTTCTTCCAAAGATTTGCTATAAATCAGTATATCATCAAAATAGACTACCACAAACCGTCCAATGAAAGCACGTAAAACTTTGTTCATTAGTCTCATGAAAGTACTAGGTGCATTAGTTAACCCAAAGGCATGACTAACCATTCATATAAACCAAACTTAGTTTTAAATGCTGTTTTCCATTCATCTCCCAATTTCATACGAATTTGATGGTATCCACTCATAAATCAACTTTGGAGAATATTGTAGAACCACTCAATTCATCAAGCATATCATCTAGCCTAGGAATAGGGTGGCGATAACGAATAGTAATATTATTAATGCCTCTACAATCAACACACATCGTGATGTACCATCCTTTTTGGCACTAGAATAATAGGAACAGCACAAGGACTAAGGGATTGGCGTATATAACCTTTGTCGAGCAGCTCCTGTACTTGACGCATAATCTCCTTCGTCTCCTCTGGATTGATGCGGTATGGGCGCGGTTGGGTAATGATGCACGGGAATTAAGTCAATTTGATGCTGAATCCCTCGAATAGGTGGTAATCCGGTGCACGTCTTGTGGAAAGGCGTCGTGAACTCTGCAAAATGTTAGTGACAGCGAGGAGGCAAAAAGGAAAACACGTCCTCGAATGAAAATAATGCCTCTTTGCACACAAAAGCATAGCAAACAGATTTGCTAAAATCTAGCTCATCAATATCAGATTTGGTGGCAAGTAAACATGCACTTTTCAATTTAATTTGAAGCAACACTAGATGGTTTATTATTAGGCTTCATTTGTTGCTCAAATTCTTTTGCCACAATCTGATTTTAGCTCTTATTTTTCTCTGTTTTGCTTTATTAGCTCTATTAATATCATCTTTCAAAATGGACTCGAGGAGTCATAGGAAGCAAAGTAATATTTTTTCCTTATGAACAAGAGTATCTTGATTGTTTCTACCATGGTGTAAAGAATTTTTATCAAATTGCCATGAGTCGACCAAGTAATAAGGAACATGCTTGCATAGGTACCACATCACAATCAACATAATCAGCATATGTAGAGATACTAAAATGCACACGAACAATCGTGTTACCTTAACCTTGCCGCTGTTGTTGAACCATTGGATGTAGTAAGGATGTGGATGTGGTCTTGTGGTGAGAGATAGCTTCTCCACCATCTCCATGCTAGCCAAGTTGTTGCAGCTCCCTCCATCTATGATGGCCTTGAATAGAGCGTTCCTTCACAACTCCTTTGTATGGAACAAATTATGCCTCTGATTTTGCTCGACTTGTGTAACTTTGCACACTCAAAACACGTTGATCGACTAAACATTCATACATGTCGGCATCTTGCAGCCATGTATTGTGTCTCATGATCAGAATCATCTCCACCGTGTTCCTCATGTGTAATAAGAGCCAAAGTCTCCTCATCATAGTCACTAGCAGACTCATACCCACCATCCTCATTAGCAATCATCACCGCTGAGATTTGCATTCTCTCATAAAATGTCCTCTTCCCTTACGACGACAAATAATATCACTTGTGTGCCTGTTGGCGCCATGGAAGAAGAAGAACTTCTGTGCTTGAGGCCGGCGGTGTGCTCTTGGCGAGATAGTGGTGGTTGTGCACCTTTCTTGTATCCGCGGTTGGAGGTGGCTTTGAAGGAGGTGATGGTGCGGTGGAAGTAGATGATGCGCGTGGTGTCCATGATGAAGGTCGACACTGTAGAAAAGTTAGTGCGGCGCCAATGCACATCGATCTGCACTTCACGTTCACTTTACAAGCAAGATGGAATAAGCAGTGATATTATTATAATCCTTATAGTCTAGAATGGTGCGAATCTCTCTATTTAATCCACCCGAAAAGCGTGCAAGCATAGCTTCATTCTCCTCAACAATACCACATCTAATCAAGCGGTTTGTAATTCGATAATATTCTTCTCTGAAATTTTTCCTTGTCTTAAGCGCTGCAATTTTTGAAGTAATTCACGTTGATAGTATGGTGGAACCATGATGCGCATAGCAGTTTTCAAAGCAGCCCAAGTAGGCTGGAGCAGGATATAATCTACAATGTTGAGACCACCAAACACATGCAAAGCTAGTGAAAGCACAAACAGCAGCGAGGAACCGTCTCTCCTCGGGATATTGTAAACATGTAAATCGTTGTTTAGTTTCTAACTCCCATGTAAGATATATATCAGGAACATATCTACCCTCAAATGGTGGAATATTCAATTTCAGTTTAGGGAGATGGTCATGATCTCGTACTGAGGAGCCCTAACATTGCCATTATTTGCATGTGGGCGACACGGTGGTTGTGGTGCTGGTGGTTGCACGTAGTCTTGATGTTGATCAACCTCATCCTCGTAATCACCCATATAATCATCATCCTCCTCGGTACCGGCAGCAGCGATGTACGAGCAAAAAACCGAACAGCGATGGCAGCGGCACGAAATTTTGTCTGGCCTAATAGGAACACGCTGAGCTCGTCCATCTTGATTCGGAAGGGCGTAGTTGTTGTCGTTGCCGAGTGCGATAGGTGCAGCCGGCGGTGGTTGTGGAAAAGCGAGCAATTCATCAAACTTGCTATCAAGCTTTGTTTCAAGCGTCTTCTCAATGCCATCTATCTTCTCCATGGCCTCGTCAAATCTGTTTAGCACATCTTGCACTGTCCACTCATCATTTGCTGAAATTTATCATGTAGCTGTTTGTTAAGTCAAGTTCTCCCAATCGGTCTAAATCGGCACTGTGATCCTACCATGGTTAGCAACAAATAGAAACACACAAGAATATGATCCTCTGAGACTACTAAGAAGTGGTGGTGGTGTATACATAAACCCGTCAAGCAAATCTCAAATTCTTACGGTTCTTACCCAATGACGGTGATCGGCAACCGTTGTAGTCAAAACTCTCAAAGCTTGAATAGGCGATTACGGGGAGAGTCAACGCACGGCGTAGATGTATGTTGAGCTGGGAAGGCTTATAATATGGTAGCAAAAAATTGACAATAATCAATTGAGAGATGCAAAGTTGAATAAGCGCTCAGACGATCTTGTCTTTGGTCCTAGGCTGAACCGTGCTAGAGGCGAGCCTAGAACACCAACAAAATCACGGCGCGACACGTAAACAAGGGAGGAGCACACTCTGAAAAAAAAATTCGCTCTTTTTTTTTCGCGCTGCTTTTTTTTGCGCTGCTCCTTTTTTTTTGCGAAAAATCACTATAATGGCGAGTGTCTCAAAACTCTTCCCAGGTCAAACTTGTCGAAGCACGACTTAGAGGCATAACCGCATTCAAAGCAATGTCGCAAGTGAGGTAATCTTCGCACAATCCATGTAATACATAAGGGAAAAGAGATACATAGTTGGCTTACAGTCGCCACTTCACACAATACATAAATAAACATCCATCATTGATTACACTCAAGGTCCGACTACGGAACCAAAAATAAAGAAGAATACCCCACATGCAACACGGATCCCCGATCGCTAGCTGGGCTCCACTACTAATAAATGCGGAAATGAAACATAGTAACGACCAAGGGCCTCATCATATTCCCACTTCAGCTCGGTTAGCCATCGGTATTGGCATCACCAGTACTGCATCTGTTTTGGTAGAATCTGTGAGCCACGAGGGACTCGGCAATCTCACACCAGCGAGATCAAGACTATTTAAGCAAGGAAGGCTGGTGTAAAAGGAGGCTGCGACAGCGACTAGCATATATGGTGGCTACATCGCAAAAGAGGCGAAGAGAAGCAAAAGCGCGGTCGTGAAGCTAGTAGTGATCAAGAAGTGATCCTAAGCAACTGCGTCAAACATAACTCCAACACCGTGTTCACCTCCGGACTCCGAGAAGAGACCATCACGGTTACATCTGCGGTTGATGTATTTTAGTTAAGGTCAACCGGGTTTTCTACAAGCTGGACATTAACAAATTCCCATCGCCTCATAACATGAGCGCGGCTTTGAAGATAATACCTGCGGGGTGTCCCAACAACCCATAACAAGCTCTCACGGTCAGCGAAGGAATAAACCTTCACCCAAGACACTCCGTCGGACTCGGTATCCGGTACATCAAGACATTTCGACAATGGTAAAACTAAACCAGCAAGACCTCCCATTTGTGCCGACAAATCCCGATAGGAGCTGCACATATCTCGTTCTCGGGGCACACCGGATGAGCAAGGCAGCGGGTTGGCATAGACCACAGTTGCCCGAGCGCGGACATCGCTTCGAGTTGGACCAACACTCGAAGAACAGCGGCGGGGGGGCTAAAATAAAAGATGACCCTCGGGCTCGCGAAAACCCAAGGAAAAAGGGGTATAGGTGGCAAATAGTAAAACCAAGGTTGGGCCTTCTTTGGAGGAGTTTTATTCAAAGCGAAGCTGTCAAGGGGTCCCATAAATCACCCGACCAGCGTAAGGAGCATAAAATCAAGGAACATAACACGGTATGGCGGAAACTAGGGTGGCAAGAGTGGAACAAAACACGGGCATAAGGCGAGCCTTCCACCCTTTACCAAGTATATAGATGCATTAATTAAAACAATAGATATTGTGATATCCCAAAATAACCATGTTCCAACAAGGAACAAACTTCATCTGCACACTGCAACTAAGCAGCGCTATAAGAGAAATTTGAAAAAAGCGATAACATAGCCAATCAACGGTTTGCTAGGACATGGATGGTTAGAGGTTGACATGGCAATATGGGTGGCATGATATAGCAAGTGGTAGGTATCGCAGCATAGGCATATCAAAAAGCGAGCATCTAGCAAGCAAAGATAGAAGTGATTTGAAGGTATGGTCATCTTGCTGTAAGGTTCTCGAGTTGTCGAAGGCTTGATCCTCGTAGGCGTTCTCAACAGGTTCCTCGTTCACGTACTCGTCTCCGGCTCTACCCAAAGCAAGAACACAAACAGCGGAACCACAATCAAACAAGGAACAATGCACAAGCAATATGATGCAAAACATGACATGCGATCACGAGATGTGATATGCAATGCATATGTATGCTCGAGAAGGAAAATGATGAACCGGGCATCAACTTGGCAAACCAAGTATGCCGCTGGAAAGATGAGATGATTTGGTTGAAATCGATATAAAGATCACCGGAATCGGATGCACGGTTTGCAAATGACAAGCAAAACAAGAATAGCGCAAATCTGCGTTTAACAGCCGATGCTACTTAGCAAGCAACAAGAAACTACGCTACTGCACCCCAACATAAAAACAAAGCATATGGCAGCGAACTACAGGAGATGCTTAACAAAGAGGAACAACGAGCTACGGCTAAATCACATCATAACATGTTCAAACAAGCATGGTGAAAGTGCTCAAAATATCAGGTTCACAGACTTGGTGAAAATACTAACATGCCAGGAATTAACATCAGGAATGCATGTTTAGAGCAAGAAAACAACATGCTACAGGAACTTATAATAGCAAAACAAGGCATGACATGATTCTACTCAAAGCATATATCAATAGTCCCTTACTGACCATAAGCCAAAAAGGACCTTAAGAAATGATGGCACCCATGTAAACATTGCAAGTTTTATTACAGATTTCAGACTTAGCGAGAAAAACTGGGCATGGCAAAAACAGTTAACAGTAAGCATGTTCGTGAGCTCGATGCACTCACTACAGAGCATCTCAAGATAAACTAAGCATACACCCATCAAGAAGACATGGCATAGGAGCTATACATGGCAAGAACAACATCATAGCATACGGATCAACTTCTAGCGACCTCGTGAAAATGAATCTCATGCAAACAGTCTGCGGGAAACATTTTCAAGCAAAAGTAGAGCACGAAAATGACATGCTAGACTACTCCATAAATACCAACAAAGGCATGGATGGATAGAGCACATCCATATGTTCAAAACACCCTTACTGATCATGCTCAAAAGGGCATGGATCTCTCTGTAACAACATGAACATATGGCATAAAAATAACAGCAGGACAAGACTTAGTGAAAACACTAAGTTCTGAAATCAACAACATCATCATCCCTACTTTGCATGCTTGTTCTAGTCAACACATAGCTCACAAAAATACATGGCAAACACCCTGGAAAGATGGCATGGCAATGTTCAACTCACATGTAGGACTCAAGTTCATAGGGTGCACACATAAATCATGGCAAAAATAACAAAAGAGCTCGGCTGATAAGATTCGAAACTAACGATCTGAAGCCATATTCAACAGCATTTCGGGCATCAAGATGAGCTCAAATACAAATGATGCAATGGAATGAAATGATATACTCTTGAGGCGAACAATTTGACATATTATCGCCCAAAAGCGGAGTCCACGATTGCGGAGATGTGATGTGTTGAAAATGCCACAAAATTATCACAGATTATGACTTGGAGAAAATAACGAGGGGAGAGAATTGACCTGCCGATCGGATCATGTGAACGGCGAGGCAGGGCTCATGGGAGAGAAGCGCCGGTGAGGTCGAGTCGGCGGATCCGCGATGGGAAAAGCGGCCGGAGGAGAGATTCATGGTGGGATGGATGGCCGGCGGAGTCCATGGCCAGCAGCAGCAGCGGCGAGGTCAGTCAGGCCAGCGCTCATGGCGTGATCGTCAGCCCGTGAGCAACCAGCAATGGCCATGTGAGACAGCGAGAGAGACAGGCAGGGAGAGCCCCTTGAACTGGGAGAAGCGGCTGGCCAGTGTGGTGTGTGTGTGTGTGTGTGTGCCACTGCGTGGCGGTGTGGCGACCAGACGTGTCCGACTGCGGCAGACGTGTCCGATGTGTGGAGGAGAAGCTACTAGGGTTTCGTCCAAGAATTTCGGGGAGGGTCTTTAAATAGGCATAGAGGAGCTAGGAGAGTCCAAATGGGGTGTAGTTTTAGCCCCACGATCGTGATCGAGCGACCGAGAGCATGGAGGTGACTTAGATGGGTTATTGGGCTGTTTTGGAGGGTTGTTGGGCTGCAACTTAAAAGAGGCCTTTCTTGAGGCCGCGGTTAACCGTTGGAGTACCAAGCAATTCCAAATGACCGAAACTTGACAGGTGGTCTACGGTGCTATACCGGGGCCACTTGGCAAGGCTCGATCCATTCGAGAATGTTCAACACCGCTTTACGGAAAAAGAACAAGAGGGGCAGGGAACATAGGAGTCTTGGGATTGCTAAGCAGATGACGGGGAATATGCTCGGAATCATGAGGCGAACACGTATGCAAATGAGATGCACATGATGATAGAGGCAGAGGTGTCCGTCTTTCGATGAGATGGTGGATTTCGCTTTGGTGGAAGTCGACTTTGGCGATCCGACTCTGACGTCGAGGGCGTCAGCATATATGTCGCTAAACCAACTCCGAGAGGTTATTGACCACGCGAACACGATCAACGACCACGAGGTCTATTTCCTGCGAGCAAGCGAAGAACAAGCAAGCTGAGATTGCAATCTGGATATTGCGAATATAAGATGAAAGCTTTATTGATCAAGGTGGGGTTACTGTGGCGCCTTTATGCAGTCGTTGAACACAAGCGAAATCTGTGAAGTTGCAGCTATGGCGAACTTTTGATCTAAACAAAACCCAAGTCTAAGCGGTGCCCTAAGGGCTGTATATATGGAGGAAGAGGGGTGAATTTCGTGGCCCTTGGTGGAGGGTCGAAACTAACCCTATCTCTTGTTTCCCCACACATCGGACTCTAAAATAGCCTATACTAATGTATTTCGAAATTACATGGGCTGGCCCAATAATAAGGTGTGTGAGCACCTAGAATAGCCTATGGACGAATATTATGAAGTGGCATCTTGTATATTTCGTCCAAGGCTTCATGCACTCCTTATGGTGGCTTCAAAGTCACTGAAATCATCACTTGTAACTCCGTTCTTGATCCCCTTGCATGCCATCAACTCCATGTGTGTTCTTGCTCCAATGTTCATCCTTCTCCAAGCTAGGCCCTTCATTTGTAAGCAAAACAAATGTATCCAATTTAAGCGACATCATATTCTCATGAACATTAGAATCATTACCAAAAAGCGAAAGTACACAGTAATTTAGTTGGCGTCTTGTGAGCTCTAGTAATTGGTCCGGTATGTATAGCGGCGAGGGGCTGTGGGTGTAACAATGGTATTGATGTCCTCATCATCCTCCCTTCTTGAAATGAAGTCGTCCTCGGCGAGCTCATCTTCCTCACCCAAATATGGCTTCAAATCTGCAATGTTAAAAGTGGGACTAACCCCAAAATCTGCGAGCAGCTCAAGTTTATATGCATTATCATTTACTTTCTCCAACACCTTAAAGGGACCAGCGACACGTGGCATTAGCTTTGATTTGCGCAAATCGGAAATCTATCCTTACATAAATGTAACCAAACAAGATCTCGGTGCAAACACAACATGTTTTCTACCCTTATCTCCGACAAGTTTATATTTAGCATTCATCGCTCAATGTTTTCCTTAGTTAACTCATGCATTTTAAAATCAATTCAACACGTTCTTTAGCATCAAAATTAACCTTCTCCGAAGATGGAAGAAGCGACAAATCAATTGGTGCACGGTAGGAAACCATACACAACTTCAAAGGGCACATCTTAGTAGTAGAATGCAATGAGCGATTATAAGCAAATTCAATATGAGGCAAGCATTCCTCCACATTTTCTTATTATTCTTTAGAACAGCCCTAAGCATAGTAGACAATGTTCTATTGACTACTTGTTTGTCCATCGGTTTGGGGGTGACAAGTAGTACTAAAAGCAGTTTAGTCCCCAACAGCCCATAAACATCTCCAAAAGTGGCTAAGAAATTTAGTATCACGATCTGAAACAATAGTATTTGGCACACCATGCAAGCGAATAATTTCACGAAAGAACAAATCAGCAACATTAGCGACATCATCGCTTTTATGACATGGTATAAAGTGTGCCATTTTAGAGAATCTATCACGACAACAAATATGCTATCCTCCCTTCTTTGTTCTAGGTAAACCTAAAACAAAGTCCATAGATATATCCTCCCAAGGAACACTAGAGTGCAGGCAAAGGCATATATAAACCATGAGGATTTAGTCGTGACTTAGCTTTTTGACATGTAGTGCAGCGAGCAATAAAGCGCTCAACATCCGTCTCATCTTTGGCCAAAAGAAATGTGTAGCAAATCGTCCTCCGTCTTCTTCACGCCAAAGTGTCCCATTAGTCCTCCTCCATCGCCTCCTGCAACAACAAAAGGCGAGCGGAGCTAGCTGGAATGCATAACTTGTTAGCGGAACACAAATCCATCATTAACGACAAACTTGTTCCATGTTCTTCCTTCTTTACAATTCTGCAATACATCTTTAAAATCAGCATCATGCACATATTGATCTTTGATGGTCTCCAAACCAAATATTTTGAAGTCAAGTTGTGAAAGCATAGTATAGCGACGAGACAATGCATCGCAATAACATTTTCTTTACCCTTCTTGTGTTTAATGACATAAGGAAAGTCTCAATGAATTCAACCCATTTAGCATGTCTACGATTCAGTTTAGCTTGACTTTTAATATGTTTCAAAGATTCATGATCAGAATGTATAACAAATTCTTTGGGCCATAAATAATGTTGCCATGTTTCTAAAGTCCGAACAAGAGCATATAATTCTTTATCATAAGTAGAGTAATTCAGACTAGGCCCATTCAATTTTTAGAAAAGTATGCAACAGGTTTGCCATCTTGTAATAACACACCTCTAATCCAATTCCACTAGCATCACATTCAAGCTCAAAAGTCTTATTAAAATCAGGAAGTTGGAGTAAAGGGCATGTGTCAACTTAGCTTTCAATACCGTGAAGGCTTCTTCTGTGCGGTACCCCAAACAAAAGGCACATCCTTCTTTGTAAGCTCGTTGAGAGGTGCAGCAATGGTGCTGAAATCTCTCACAAAGCGCCTATAGAAACCAGCGAGGCCAAGAAACTCCTCACTTGTGTGACCGTTTTGGGCTGCGGCCAACTCTCAATAGCTTCAATCTTGGCTTTATCAACTTCAATTCCTGTGGAGTAACAACATAGCCAAGAAAAGATACTCGATCGGTGCAAAGGTGCACTTCCCAAGGTTACCAAACAAGCGTGCATCACGTAGAGCATTAAAAACAACGCGTAAATGTTCCAAATGTTCTTCCAAAGATTTGCTATAAATCAGTATATCATCAAAATAGACTACCACAAATCGTCCAATGAAAGCACGTAAAACTTAGTTCATTAATCTCATGAAAGTACTAGGTGCATTAGTTAACCCAAAGGCATGACTAACCACTCATATAATCCAAACTTAGTTTTAAATGCTGTTTTCCATTCATCTCCCAATTTCATACGAATTTGATGGTATCCACTCATAAATCAACTTTGGAGAATATTGTAGAGCCACTCAATTCATCAAGCATATCATCTAGCCTAGGAATAGGGTGGCGATAACGAATAGTAATATTATTAATGCCTCTACAATCAACACACATACGTGGCGTACCATCCTTTTTCGGCACTAGAATAATAGGAACAACACAAGGACTAAGGGATTGGCGTATATAACCTTTGTCGAGCAGCTCACTGTACTTGGCGCATAATCTCCTTCGTCTCCTCTGGATTGAGTGCGGTATGGTGCGGTTGGGTAACGATGCACGGGAATTAAGTCAATTTGATGCTCAATCCCTCGAATAGGTGGTAATCCGGTGGCACATCTTGTGGAAAGAGCGTCGTGAACTCTGCAAAATGTTAGTGACAGCGAGGGGGCAAAGAGGAAAACCGTCCTCGAATGAAAATAATGCCTCTTTGCACACAAAAGCATAGCAAACAGATTTGCTAAAATCTAACTCATCAATATCAGATTTGGTGGCAAGTAAACATGCACTTTTCAATTTAATTTGAAGCAACGGTAGATGATTTACTAATAGGCTTCATGTGTTGCTCAAATTCTTTTGCCACAATCTGATTTTCACTCTTATTTTTCTCTGTTTTGCTTTATTAGCTCTATTAATATCATCTTTCAAAATGGACTCGGGAGTCATAGGAAGCAAAGTAATATTTTATCCTTATGAACAAGAGTATCTTGATTGTTTCTACCATGGTGTCTGAAATTCTTATCAAATTGCCATGGTCTACCAAGTAACAAGGAACATGCTTGCATAGGTACCACATCACAATCAACATAATCAGCATATGTAGAGATACTAAAATGCACACGAGCGATCGTGTTACCTTAACCTTGCATTTGTTGTTGAACCATTGGATGTAGTAAGGATGTGGATGTGGTCTTGTGGTGAGAGATAGCTTCTCCACCATCTCCATGCTAGCCAAGTTGTTGCAGCTCCCTCCATCTATGATGGCCTTGAATAGAGCGTTCCTTCACAACTCCTTTTGTATGGAACAAATTATGCCTCTGATTTTGCTCAGCTTGTGTAACCTGCACACTCAAAACACGTTGAGCAACTAAACATTCATACTGTCGGCATCTTGGCAGCCATGTATTGTGTCTCATGATCAGAATCATCTCCACCGTGTTCCTCATGTGTAATAAGAGCCAAAGTCTCCTCATCATAGTCACTAGCGGACTCATACCCACCATCCTCCGTAGCAATCATCACTGCTGAGATTTGCATTCTCTGCAAAATGTCCTCTTCCCTTACAATGACGACAAATAATATCACTTGTGTGCCTGTTGGCGCCATGGAAGAAGAGCTCTGTGCAGAGCCAGCGGTGTGCTCTTGGCGAGATAGTGGTGGTTGTGCACCTTTCTTGTATCACGGTTGGAGGTGGCTTTGAAGGAGGTGATGGTGCGGTGGAAGTAGATGATGCGTGGTGTCCATGATGAAGGTCGACTGCGAGAAAAGTTAGTGCGGCGCCAATGCATCGATCCTGCACTTCACGTTCACTTTACAAGCAAGATGGAATAAGCAGTGATATTATTATAATCCTTATAGTCTAGAATGGTGCGAATCTCTCTATTTAATCCACCGAAAGCGTGCAAGCATAGCTTCATTCTCCTCAACAATACCACATCTAATCAAGCGGTTTGCAATTCGATAATATTCTTCTCAGAATTTTTCCTTGTCTTAAGCGCTGCAATTTTGAAGTAATTCACGTTGATAATATGGTGGAACCCAGCGATGCACGCATAGCAGTTTTCAAAGCAGCCCAAGTATTTGGAGCAGGATATAATCTACAATGTTGAGACCACCAAACACATGCAAAGCTAGTGAAAGCACAAACAGCAGCGAGAACACGTCTCTCCTCGGGATATTGTAAACATGTAAATCGTTGTTCGGTTTCTAACTCCCAAGTAAGATATATATCGGAACATATCTACCCTCAAATGGTGGAATATTCAATTTCAGTTTAGGGAGATGGTCATGATCTCGTACTGAGGAGCCCTAACATTGCCATTATTTGCATGTGGGCGACACGGTGGTTGTGGTCTTTGGTGGTTGCGTAGTTACGATGTTGATCAACCTCCTCCTCGTAATCTCCACATAATCATCCTCCTCGGTACCATGACCAGCGATGGCGAGGAGCCAAAAAAGCACCAATGATAGTAGCGGCGGCACGAATTTTGTCTGGCTCAAGAGGAACCTGTTGAGCTCGTCCATCTTGATTCGGAAGGGCGTAGTTGTTGTCGTTCTTGAGAGGTGCGATAGGTGCAGCGGCGGTGGTTGTGGAAAGCAGCGAGCAATTCATCAAACTTGCTATCAAGCTTTGTTTCAAGCGTCTTCTCAATGCCATCTATCTTCTCCATGGCCTCGTCAAATCTGTTTACCACATCTTGCACTGTCCAATCATCATTTCTTTGAAACTTATCATGTAGCTGTTTGTTTGTCGAGTTCTCCCAATCAGTCTCATCGGCTGTGTTCCTGCCATGGTTAGCGACAATAGAAACACACAAGAATATGATCCTCTGAGACTACTAGGAAGTGGTGGTGGTGGTGTGGTGGGCAGTCACAAATCCGTGAAGCAAATCTCAAATTCTTACAGTTCTTACCCGGTGCGGTGGTGATCGGCAACCGTTGTAGTCAAAACTCTCAAAGCTTGGCTATAGCGATTACGGGGAGAATCAAGCATACGGCGTAGATGTATGTGGAGCTGGGAAGGCTTATAATATGGTAGCAAAAAGATTGACAATAATCAAATCGAGAGATGCAAAGTTGAATAAGCGCTCAGCAGCAGTCTTGTCTTTGGTCCTAGGCTGAACCGTGCTAGAGGCGAGCCTAGAACACTAACAAAATCACGGCGCTGCGTAAACAAAGGAAAAGCACACTCTGAATTTTTTTTTCGCTCTTTTTTTTTTTGCGTTTTTTTTTTTGCTGCTCTTTTTTTTTTGCGAAAAATCACTATAATGGCGAGTGTCTCAAAACTCTTCCGGTCAAAGCCGACGGGATGGGCACGAAATTTTTCGACCAATTTTTTTTTTTTTTTGCCGGACCCAAAAGCTGAAGCAGGTCAAAAAAACTTTCTATCTTGTTGTTGGCTCAATCGCTTAGAAACACCTAAAAATAGGATAGCGAGAAAATTTTTTTATCCGTGCGTTTTGGAAAATTTTGGGCCTAAGCGGAGGTGGTTTCGGACTCTTTTTTTTTTTTTTTTTTGAAACCAACCTCTTCTCTGAGACGGACAAAAGATTCTGGAATCGAAACAAACAAACCTAATATGCAAGGGACTCGGATTGGTGATGATATATGGCGGTGGTGGTATATGGATCTGGATTGAGCGGTGGCGGATAGCGGTGGTGGTATATGGATCACAGTTGAGCGGTGGTGCGGCGGTGGCGTGACAACTTATGACGAGAACTCGAAACTCTAAAGACTAGACTCTAAGACCAGCAACTAGACACGGCGATGCAACATAAATTCAACAATGCAAATCTGAAAAAGATTATGCAAAGGCTCGGTTGGTTGGATAGGATGAACTAACCTAATTTTTTTTGGCTTTTTCGTGGACTATAGGTATGAAGACAGACTCGATCTAAACTACGAAAAGCGTAAAATCTCACCGAGCAACACGGAAATCGATACCACTTGATAGAGGCGGAGGTGTCCGTCTTTCGATGAGATGGTGGATTTCGCTTTGGTGGAAGTCGACTTTGGCGATCCGACTCTGACGTGCGAGGGCGTCGCATATATGTCGCTAAACCAACTCAGAGAGGTTATTGACCCGCGCGAACACGATCAACGACCACGAGGTCTATTTCCTGCGAGCAAGCGAAGAACAAGCAAGCTGAGATTGCAATCTGGATATTGCGAATATAAGATGAAAGCTTTATTGATCAAGGTGGGGTTACGTGGCGCCTTTATGCAGTCGTTGAACACAAGCGAAATGCAGCGAAGTTGCAGCTATGGCGAACTTTTGATCTAAACAAAACCCAAGTCTAAGCGGTGCCCTAAGGGCTGTATATATGGAGGAAGAGGGGTGAATTTCGTGGCCCTTGGTGGAGGGTCGAAACTAACCCTATCTCTTGTTTCCCCACACATCGGACTCTAAAATAGCCTATACTAATGTATTTCGAAATTACATGGGCTGGCCCAATAATAAGGTGTGTGAGCACCTAGAATAGCCTATGGGCGAATATTATGAAGTGGCATCTTGTATATTTCGTCCAAGGCTTCATGCACTCCTTATGGTGGCTTCAAAGTCTGAAATCATCACTTGTAACTCCGTTCTTGATCCCCTTAGCATGCCATCAACTCCATGTGTGTTCTTGCTCCAATGTTCATCCTTCTCCAAGCTAGGCCCTTCATTTGTAAGCAAAACAAATGTATCCAATTTAAGCGACATCATATTCTCATGAACATTAGAATCATTACCAAAAAGCGAAAGTACACAGTAATTTAGTTGGCGTCTTGTGAGCTCTAGTAATTGGTCCGGTATGTATAGCGGCGAGGGGCTGTGGGTGTAACAATGGTATTGATGTCCTCATCACATGATGACATGATATGAGATGCATGACATGGACAAAAATGCAAAGCGAAAACAAAACCCAACCACGGAGGAATATCATAGCACATATCCGAAAATGGCAAGAGTTGGAGTTACAAATATGGAAAGTTACATCCGGGTGTTACAACACTCCACCACTACAAGAGGATCTCGTCCGAGATCTAGGGTGAAAGAACTCGGATATTGAGCGGAGGTGATCCTCGCGCTCCCGGTGGCTTCTCGATCGAATGGTGTGACCACTTTACTTTCGAGAATTTGATTGACTTGTTGCGAGTCTTGCGCTCGGTTTCTTCAAGAATAACAGCAGGGGTGCTCATGATAAGAGATCTTCTTGGAGGTCAATTTCTTCAAAGTTGATAGTCGCTCGGGAATCTTGAAGCACTTGCGGAGCTGTGACCGTGAAACACATCGTGCTGCGTTTGCAAAGTTGGATGGAAGCTCAAGTTGATAGGCAAGATCGCTTCTTTTGCCAATGATCTTGAAAGGACCCACGTATCTAGGGCAAGCTTCCATTTGATACGAAGCGGCAGTACCTTTCATTGGAGAGGCGAAGGTAGACATGGTCTCCAATTTCAAAAGCCACATCACGGTGCTTGTCATCATAATAGCCCTTACAGCGCGATTAGCGGCTTTGAGATTCTCACGAATGACTTTGCACATTTCTTGACACGTGATCAAATGCGCCAAGAAGTTGGCGTTCACATCTCAGACCAATTGAGAGAAGTCGACACTTTACGCCATAGAGAATTTGAATGGGGCCTTGCGAACTTCGCTTGGAAGCTATTGTTGTAGGAGAACTTCGGCATATGGAAGACACTCTTCCCATTTCATGCCAAAGGAGATGACACAAGCCACGAGCATATCTTCAAGGATTTGATTGACTCGCTCGACTTGGCCACTTGTTTGAGGATGAAAAGCTGTCTTTGAAAGCGAATGTTGGTGCCCATGGCCTTGAAAAGAATCCCGAACTTAGAAGTGAAGATGCTTCCACGATGCGAAGAGATCAATTGTGGAATACCGTGCAAGGAGACAATGCGGAGGTGTATAACTCTGCCGGTGAGCTGCTGTGATAGATTCTTTGACACGAAGAAAATGAGCCACTTTAGTAAGCTTGTCAATGACAGCGAAGATAGCATCATTTCACGCTTGGACTTAGGAAAACCGATCCACGAAGTCCATCTCGATATGATCAAACTTCCATTCGGAATAGCAAGAGGTTGGAGGAGACCAGCTGGTCTTTGGTGTTACCTTTCACCCATACTGCGGACATCACATTCATTCACGAATTGAGCAATTTCTCGCTTCATTCGAGTCCACCAATATATTTGCTTGAGGTCATGGTACATCTTTGTACTTCGGGATGAATGGATAGGAGGGAATTGTGTGCCTCATTCATGATGACTTTTCTCGAGATCGCCTTTAGGAACCTGTCGATCCTCAAAGAATAGAGTGTCTTTGTCATCAGCGATAGCACTTGTATTTGGAAATGCCCTTGTCAATACCACGTTTCACCTTCTTCACCATGGTATCCGATGGTTGTGCCTCACAATTTGATCTTCCAAAGTAGGAGAGACTATGAGGTTGGCAAGAAATCCTTGAGGAACAACTTGAAGATTCAGCTTGCGAAGCTTCACAAAGATCCGGTTGGAAGGGCTTGAGAATTAAATTTGTTGCAATAAGCCTTTCTGCTCAAGGCATCTGCAATCACATTCGCCTTGCCGGAGTATATTCAATACTTGGATTGTACTCTTGAATCATTTCGACCCATCGAGTTTGCACGAGGTTGAGGTTTGGTTGAGTGAAGATATACTTGAGACTCTTGTGATCGGTGAAAATGTCCACTTTCCTTCCCAACAAGAGATGTCTCCATGTTATCAATGCATGGACATTGCCGCCAACTTCGAGATCGTGAGTGGGGTAGTTCTTTTCGTTGGGCTTCAAGCGGCGAGAGGTATAGGCCACAACTTTCTTCTCTTGCGTTAACACAGCACGAGACCTTGCAAGGAAGCATCACGAGAAAACTTGAATGGCTTGGATTCATCGGGAGGAGTCAAGGCGGGGCTGTAACTAACTTCTCTTTGAGGGTGTTGAAAGTGACATCACACTCGGTGTCGGACATACTTGACATGCTTACGGAGGAGGTTGGAAAGAGGCTTTGCAATCTTAGAGAAATTCTCAGCGAATCTTGACAATAGCTTGCAAGACCGAGAAAAGCTGCGGAGCTGCTTGACATACGAGGAGGTTCCCAATTGAGCGAAGACACCTTCTCGGGATTAACAGCGATGCCCTTGGCGGAGATGATATGACCAAGATAAAGAACTTCATCAAGCCAGAACTCACATTTGGAAAACTTCGCATAGAATTGATGCTCTCTGAGCTTGTCGAGCACCAATCGCAAATGTTTGGCATGATCACCTTGTTCTTGGAAGACCAAAATATCATCGAGATACACCAAGGCGAAATCATTTGTGTAGGGGTTGAAGATAAAGTTCATCATGCGAGAGAAAGTTGGAGAATTTTTTTCAGCTGCTGGACCCAAAAGCTGAAGCAGGTCAAAAAACTTTCTATCTTGGTTGTCTCAATCGCTTAGAAACACCTAAAAATAGGATAGCGAGAAAATTTTTTGTCAAGTCGTTTTCGGAAAATTTTGGGCCTAAGCGGAGGTGGTTTCGGACTCTTTTTTTTGGAAACCAACCTCTTCTACGGACGGCAAAACATTGCTGGAATCCGAAACCTACTCAGACAAGGAAACACGAATCGGAAATTAGATGGATCCCAAAAACAAGCCTAATATGCAAGGAACTCGGATTGGTGGTGGATATATGGTGGTGGTATATGGCAGCGGTGGTTGTATATGGCAGCGGTGGTGGTATATTGATGCGGAGCATCCTACGGACATCACCACGTCAAGAGCCCATTTGGCAAGTGACACGTGCGACATCTACTTTACATACACAAAGGTGAATCATCTCCTTTACGCGTGCTCACTTGACACTCTCGAGGATGGTATACTACTTGACACTCCTTACGTGTGCATGCATAGGTATTGTAGCCGAACTTCACGGATGTCAGGAGAGTGCAAGCGCCAGAGCGACTACACCATCCGCGAGAAGCGTGGAAGAAAGCGGAAGAAAGGAGAAGCGGCGGGCGGCTGCGGGGCGGGCAGACGTCCGGACCGCCGTCCGGATCATCCGGACTCGGCCGGATCATCCGGTCGCCCTCCGGATCATCCGGATAATCGGCTCGAACAACAAGCTGCCAGCAAGCCGGATCATCCGGACGATCGCCGGATCATCCGGACCCCGACACCGGATCATCCGGGCCACCATCGGATCATCCGGACCCGCTGCGTCGTGACTTGGGCGAGGCCGTGTCCTCGCCCTCACTTACCCCTTAGCCCCTTGGGCTATAAATGAACCTCCTCCACCTCCTTTCTAGGGTTAGCAAAGTGATAGCTCATTCTTAGGTGAGCTTTGCTCCTACCTATCTCTTGAGAGAGAGACCACTACTCCATTGGAGGCCAAGACCTCCATCTAGGAGAAGATCCTAAGCGGATACAAGACCTCCGTCTGGAAGAAGATCCCCTTGGATTCAAGACCCCTCTTTAGGGAAGATCCATCTAGGATATCATCAAGACCTCCTCTTGGAGATGAACCTTACCTTGTATCTTTCCTTTGTTGTTCATGTACCTTGTCACCTTGTGTGTTTGATTGTCTAGTGGATGTGTGATTGGACTTGTTCTTGAGTGTTTCCCTTGTGATTTCTCCCGTTTTTCCCGTGTTCATCGTGTTCTTGAGGGATCCCCTCCAAGCGTGAAAGATCAGCGAATTAGGGTTCCACCCTACATCATATGGTATCATGAGCCACGTTGATCACGTTTTGGAGTCCCTCCACCGTTTTCTAGTCTTCTTTTGCTTGATTTAGTCCTAAATCCGAAAATCCCCACCAAAAATAGCCCCCAAAATTTTTTGTGATTTGTTGGTTTGATGATGTTTTGTTGATTTTGATCCATGGATTTGCTTGGTTTCAAGTGGATCTAGCTTTCCACCAAGTTTCCCCACCTTCCATCCATGAAATCCTCAAATTTTGCCCGAAAATCATCCATTTCGCCCAAAAATTAGTCCCGAAGCAAATCGGCGGGTTGACTTGGCGGATCATCGGACCTTCTCCGGATCATCGAACCAAGCCGGATCAGTGGGCGCCCCGGACGTCCGAATAAATCGCGCACCGAAAAAACAGAACCGGGTGGCGAACCGGATCATCCGGATGTCCTCCGGATCATCCGGACATAGCCGGATAAGCTGGACCTCCTCCCGGATGTCGGTTACCTGAAAGCGACACGGTGAAATCTTGTTTTGTCCATAACTAATTCATCGAACTCCGATTTTGATGTTCTTTAGCTCGTTTTGAAGCTATTGACATCCCTATCCTAAAATACCACCAACACCATTTGACACCATCAACTTTTCGGAATTTGGCATCTTTGCCTAGGGCCTCCACCATATCATCCGCATTACCTCCACCGACTTCCGCAACCTAACCCATTTTGTTCCCCATAGCATTTGAGGTTGTTTGACTAGTGACTTGAGTCTCCTAAGGTGTTTGACTACTTAGGGGCGGTTGCTTCTTCATCAACCACCACCACCACCACTTCACATAACCTTCCCACCATACACTTGACAACCCAACAACAAATTGTTGTTTGATCTTGTTTGAGTTGTGGCTTGTGTCTCCTAAGGTGTTTCGGCTACTTAGGGACGGCGACTTCAACTCCGACTCGTGTATAGCCCATCATTCCACTTCCGCATTGCCTAGTGCAACACCACCACCGCTTTCCGCTACGATGAGGACATCAATACAATTGTTACACCCTGACCCCTATTTGCTATACATCTTGGACCAATTACTAGAGCTCGCGCCATGCATGACTAAATTACCGGTACTTTCGTTTCTTGGTAATGATTCTAATGTTCATGAGAATATGATCTTTGCCTAAATTGGATACATTTGTTTTGCTTACAAATGAAGGGCCTAGCTTGGAGAAGGATGAACATTGCGGCAAGAACAAGCATGGAGATGATGGCATGCGCAAGAGGACAAGAATGGAGTTACAAGTGATGATTTGGGACTTTGAAGCCACCATAATGAGTGCATGAAGCCTTGGACGAAATATACAAGATGCCACTTCATAAATTTCGTCGAGAGGCTAATGCAGGTCTTTGCGTCACCTTATTATTGGGCCAGGCCCATGTAATTTCGAAATACATTAGTATAGGCTATTTTTAGAGTCCGTATGTGTGGGGAAACAAGAGATAGGGTTAGTTTGGACCCCTCCACCAAGGGCCACGAAATTCACCCTCTTCCTCCATATATACAACCCTTAGGCGCCGTTTAGACTTTGGGTTTTGTTTAGATTAAAAGTTAGCCATAGCTGCAACCCGCGTGCCGTTTGTGTTCAGCGACCGGACAAAGCGTCCTGAGAACCCCACCTTGATCAATAAAGCTTTCATCTTATATTCGCAATATCCAGTTGCAATCTCGGTTTCTTGCTTGTTCTTCGTTTGCTCGCGAAGCAGACCTTCGTAGTCGGAGTTGATGCGTGCACGGCGTGGTCGATAACCTCTCGGAGTTGGTTTAGCGATTGCTAAAGCGCGACGTCCTCGCACGTTCGTAGTCGGATCGTGAAAGTCGACTTCCACCAAAGCGAAATCCACCATCTCATCGAAAGACGGGACACCTTTGCCTCTATCACTACCACCATTTGACATTTGTCATTTGAGATTTTGAGTTTGCGATTTTTCCGTTTCCTAAGGTGTTTCGGCTACTTAGGGACGAGTCTCCATCTTCTTGGTATCTACACCAAGAACACGCCACTCATCATCGCATAAAGGGCGGTAACCTCGGCGACACCTTTGTATATACCCTTGCAATTGCATTGTTAACCCCTAGCCCATTTTGCGTCACTTACCTATCGAGACTAGCCATTTGAGTATTAAATAGCGTTACTTGTGCACATTAGTGGTCCATACCTTCCATAGCATACATACCATATCATATTGGTATCATATCATACATTGTGTCACAATATCGTTCCTGCATATACACAATAGCTATCTTGGTTTGTGCATTGTGCATAAGTGGCCATTAAAAAAAAGCTTTTAAGCAAAAAGAGAGCAAAGAGCTCGTGAGCAAGTGCCATAGCATCATACCCCCAATGCAAATAAGAGCCATACCAAAATCTACATCATATGATATCATGCTTGAGAGAAACACCGGGAACCATACATACATAGCATAGTTGGGATAGAAGTTTATCCATTTCGCATCTATAGGTTGTGCACAAGTGTCGTATCCGCCTATTGAGCAATCGTGCTAGAGTCTCTCTTGAGTCGTGCAACACGAGCGTTTTCCGTGGACTCCACATTTTGTGCTCATTCCTTGGTTGCACGACCCCATTTATCTATCCGTGTGTGTGTTTCCGTGTACCATTTGCTATTGGTCTACTTGTTTCACTTGCGAATTTGTGAATCTTTTTCAACATTATTGACTCTTGCTAACATTTTGCATCAAATTTTTGTGCCACTATCCTCACCGAGCTCTACCATAAGCTTTACTTGATTGGTGTGAGTGAACAAGTCCGGTACCAATTCCACTATTCTTTCATCTCACATTGAGTGAAACGAGATACATCCTCAACTTTGGGAAAAGGTAACTTGGTATTGTTTATCTCATTTCCTACTCACCTCTACTCGAGTCTTGTGATGGATAGGCAAGGCATTTCATCTTGGTCTACAACAACAACAGCGAGTTCGATGCCATGAACAACAACTCGGCGCCAAGATGCAAGCTAAAATGGAGAGATCAAAGCCCTCATCAAGTCCTACAAGCGATCTTCCTCATCTTTGAGAAGGCGCTCAAGAGCACATGCTTAGAGCTACCATCTCCGGCAAGATCACGCCGGCATCGACACCATCACCAACAAGAATGTGAAGGTCAAGAGCTCAACACCAACAACCGCTCAGCGACTTCACCATCTCCCTTGGCATCTTAATGGCGACTTCAAAGGCATCTTAGCCTACGGACATATGGCATCTTCGCCAACAAGAACCTCAAGACTACACTCAAGAGAAGCTACCCAAGCTCAAGTCCGCGACTTCCACGAGCTACTCGACCTCCACACCAACCACAAGATTCCTTTCTATGGGACTCAAGAACCGAGAGTACCTCGAGTGGGGGCGTTTGATGGGCGACTACCTCAAGCTACATCAAGTTAGTCCGAAGATCAAGTGAAGTGCATACAAAAACTTCCACGACTCGCCTCGACATGGTGGCTTCACACACCTTGGAGAGCTATGAGATGAGTTGGCCCAAGGCGAAGAGAGCTTTCTGGCGAGTTTGTGCCTCCAACCTACGGAACAACCGGCGCCAATTGGAGAACACCACCCAGGATCCAAGTCCGTCGACAAGTACTTCAAGGAGATGATGATTGCCTTCGGCGAGCGGCGTGGGCGACCCCATGTCAATGAAGTTCCACTTCATGATGGGATAACTACGACATCTCCAAGACCATCTTCATCGAGAACTACAAGTCCATCGGCGACTACTACATTGGTGCTCTCAAGGCGGAACAAGAACTCATGAAGGCCAAGGCTTCTCCACCCCAAGCACACTTGCGGCGACCAAGCTCTCGACAAGCATGAGGCTAGTACCACCACGATGTCCAAGGCCGACAAGCTCCAAGACAATGCTCCCAAGTGCGACTTCACGCCATCCCTCTTTGTGGCATTGATGATGCGAGTCTCGTCGACTCTTTTCAAGGCGGTGCGGCGATGAGTTCGACTATGGAGACCTTCAAGGACCAAGCTTTGGAGGCGAGTGACAAGGTGGCGAGCAAGGATGATGCTTCCATCTTAGGAGGCGAGTGATGATGTGCCATCTTGGCCTTCATCCACGGCGAGTGATGTTGAGCCATCTTGGCCTTCATCCACGGCGAGAGTGATGATGTGCCATCTTGACCTTCATCCACGGCGACCACGGCGAGATGGTTGAGCATGGGACTTTCCCTTCGACCACGGCGATGTATGATGACTTGAGTGACTTTTGCCACCATATTGAGAGTGAGTGACTTCACCACTAGCCCCATATATGATGAGTTGCCAAAATTCCCATGTGAGGAGAGCCACAACACCCACCACTTGAGTGAGATGGTGACTCCACCATCGTGAGTTTGAGTGCACCTATTTTGAGGGGTGAGTGAACCACCAAATAGAGAGTGAGATAGTTGATAGGTTTCGTGAGGCCATTTGCACTTCTAACAACTTGACCCCTACCTCTATTATGTCTTCTCGTTTGGTGCTAGGTCCCATTTATGATGACGCGCCGATCCTCGACGACTTCGTACTTCCTTTGGACAAGATGATGGCCATGGTGGAATATGATGCACCCCCACATGGTTCCATCAACATGAAGATGACCACCATTTGGTCTTTCCCACCTCCCCTACACCACTTGAGTGGAATGATAAAGGTAACATAGGTGAAGGTGATGCTCTAGTCCCACTAGTGGACATTCGTGACATTGATTGCTTGCATGATGTTGATCCACCTATTGCCATGCTTCATTCTAGTATGATTTCCCCATGTGATGATTTGCCCATTTATGATGAGTATGATGATTCTATTGTGGAGTCTATTAGTTGTGATGCCATGTTACATAGGATTTCTTGTGACAATTCTTTAGGTGACATCATGTTTGATAATCCACTTGACTTGTCATATGCTATGCATGAGATCCATCATATGTCATATTTGCAATCTCTTCATAGTGACTATGCATATGCAATTAAATTAAACCCAATTTGCACTTATGGCATAGATGACAAGCCCATGGTTATTGGCATTTGTTTCTCTTGTGATGATATTGATATGCTCCTTTGCATCATTTATCTCATATGCCATGCCATGACCACCTAACCCGGATATGCATTGTTTTGGATGTTGTCCATTTTCTCCATATGATGTTTCGATATTGCTCATGAGGAGACCCCATAGTTTCCTCATACATGTTAGGAGAATTTGATCCATCCCATTCATTGCATGATCCCAATACTTGTGTGCACCATATGCTCCCCATGAATAAACATGCTTTTGATGTGCCATATACTTGTTTGCTCAATTTGTGTCCCCATCGTGTCATACATAATAACTATTCTTTCATGATGGATGACATGTTCTTATACCATGCATCAAATTTCTTTGGCGATGCTTATCTTGCGCTAACTCACTGCGTGCACATACACATCATGATGGATGATGTGTACATTTACCACCTTACACAATTTCTTTGGTTTGTGTCTCTTTTGTGTAGGTACCCATGAATACTTGTCAACCTCGCAATCCATGAGTTGACAAAGCAGGCTCTTGAGAGCAATGGCGATTTGGGATCCGTGGACTATCCTTACCACCGTTCCCTTGGCGCAAGGACTACAGCGCAACTCCTCTACTTGGCTCTCCACGGCTATGGGCCATTTACCACTTCTCACATTATGCTCATCTTACCGTGTTCACTTTGCATGCTATGCTTGCTTCTATGCCTTTGCCATGCAATTGTGACCCTTGTTTGCATCTACCCATGATTCTCCATTATGATATTCCTATGTGTATTTGCATGCTTGGTGGAGATCCTTGTTGCTTTTGCCATGTTTATCATGTGCCCCATTCTATTGATGCTTGTTGTGTTGGGAGAGTCATGATGACCCATTGCTATTCACATATGGCCTCTCGCCAATACATTCATGATATTGTACTCATATCTTGCTTTCATGCTTGTGCTATGACTTGTGAATTATTCGTGCCCACTATTTGCACCAATGACATGTTTGCCATGATTCCTCCTAGTATGTTGCATCTTAGCTTTACTAGCTTGCTTGATTTGATAGCTATGAATGCTCGCTATATTGCATCACCCATGTTCCACTACTTGCTTTCTTGGGTTGATGACATTTATGCTCATGCCTCTCACATGATAGATCTTGCTATGACTTGCCATTATCACATTCCCATGCATCATGATATATATGCCTTGTGTGTTGCATCAATTCTTGGACTACTTGCTACTATCATATGGTTGGTTACACCAATATCATTTCTTCACATATGTCATGTCTCTTTGCTTGTCACATGCTTGACTTGATTGCCTCACACATGATGAACAATTGCTCTTTCTATTGTGTTGAGTGCCACCTATATTCACTACACCCTATGCACATTATGTTTGATTGTCTTGCATTTGACCCATGTGTTTAGACATCTTATCTTATGTGGTGTTGTGAATGATTCCTATACCTACCATAGACCTTTCATTGGCGCTTTGACAATGTTTACTATGAACTTGAGGTGGATGCTTATGCTCTTGTCACATATATTTGCATCTTGACCTCCCATTTGCATGCTTGTTACCATGATATACTTGATTGTGCTCAATTTATATGCTCAAATGCCATGCCACACTTCTTTGTCAAACCATATGCTATGCTTGATGACAACACTTGTTGGGTGAATCACCTCTTGAATGCTTGGTTTTGCTCTTCGACAACCACATTTGTTTTCCAAGTGCTTGTTATCTTTGCTACTTTTGAAGGAATCACAAGGCGGTGCGACATTGGAGAGTGCCCATTTGGAACTACAAGATGTGAATGCTTGGTGATCGTCCACTTCTACAGACGACATCATCTCTTTCCCATGGTGATCGGATTTGATCCGGTCGGATCTTTCCCAAGGGAGGGATGATCGCGGGCATCTGGACATCACCCGTCAAGAGCCCATTTGGCAAGTGACACGTCGACATCTACTTTACATGCACAAGGTGAATCATCTCCTTCTGGCGTGCTCACTTGACACTCTCGAGGATGGTATACTACTTGACACTCCTTACGTGTGCATGCATAGGTATTGTCGAGCTTCACGGATGTCAGGAGGAGTGCAAGCGCCAAGAGCGACTACACCATCCGCGAGAAGCGTGGAAGAAGGCGGAAGAAAGGAGAAGAAGGCGGAGCAGCTGCGGGGAGCGGGCGGACGTCCGGACCGCCGTCCGGATCATCAAGGCTCGGCCGGATCATCCGGGTCGCCCTCCGGATCATCCGGATAATCGGCTCGAAACAACGAAGCTGCCCGCAAGCGGATCATCCGGACGGTCGCCGGATCATCCGGACCCCGACACCGGATCATCAGGGCCACCATCGGATCATCCGGACCCGCTGCGTCGTGACTTGGGCGAGGCCGTGTACTATCGCCCTCACTTACCCCTTAGCCCCTTGGGCTATAAATGAACCTCCTCCACCTCCTTTCTAGGGTTAGCAAAGTGATAGCTCATTCTTAGGTGAGCTTTGCTCCTACCTATCTCTTGAGAGAGAGACCACTACTCCATTGGAGGCCAAGACCTCCATCTGGAGAAGATCCTAGTGGATACAAGACCTCCGTCTAGGAGAAGATCCCCTTGCGGATTCAAGACCCCTCTTTAGGGAAAATCCATCTAGGATATCATCAAGACCTCCTCTTGGAGATGAACCTTACCTTGTATCTTTCCCTTTGTTGTTCATGTACCTTGTCACCTTGTGTGTTTGATTGTCTAGTGGATGTGTGATTGGACTTGTTCTTGAGTGTTTCCCCTTGTGATTTCTCCCGTTTTTCCCGTGTTCATCGTGTTCTTGAGGATCCCTCCAAGCGTGAAAGATCAGCGAATTAGGGTTCCACCTACATCATATATGGATCTGGATTGAGCGGTGGCGGATAGCGGTGGTGGTAGATGGCGGGGGATGATGATGGTCGGCGGCGTGACAACTTATGACGAACTTCGAAACTCTAAAGACTAGACTCTAAGACCGGCAACTAGACACGGCGATGCAACCATAAATTCAACAACGCAAATCTGAGAAAAGATTATGCCAAGGCTCAGTTGGTTCGGATATGATGAACTAACCTAATTTTTTGTGGCTTTTTAGGTGAATTTGTAGGTATGAAGAACAGACTCGATCTAAACTCTGGCGTAAAATCTCACGAAGCGACACGGAAATCGATACCACTTGATAGAGGCAAGGGTGTCCGTCTTCGATGAGATGATGGATATCACTTTGGTGGAAATCGACTTTGTGATCCGACTACTGAGCGTGCGAGGGCGTCGCGCCTTATGTCGCTAAACCAACTCAGGAGGTTATTGACCACGCCGAACACGATCAACGACCACGAGGTGCATTTCCTGCGACAAGCGAAGAACAAGCAAGCTGAGATTGCAATCTGGATATTGCGAATATAAGATGAAAGCTTTATTGATCAAGGTGGGGTTACGAGGCGTCTTTATGCGGTCGTTGAACACAAGCGAAATCTGTGAAGTTGCAGCTATGGCGAACTTTAATCTAAACAAAACCGAAGTCTAAGCAGCGCCTTAAGGGTTGTATATATGGGGAAAAGGAGAATTTCGTGGCCCTTGAGGGTGGGGTCAAAACCAACCCTAACTCTTGTTTCCCCACACATACGGACTCTAAAATAGCCTATACTTAAGTATTTCGAAATTACATGGGCTGGCCCAATAATAAGGTATTGACACCTAGAATAGCCTATGGGCGAATATTATGAAGTGGCATCTTGTATATTTCGTCCAAGGCTTCATGCACTCCTTATGGTGGCTTCAAAGTCCCGAAATCATCACTTGTAACTCCATTCTTGATCCTTGTGCATGCCATCAACTCCATCGTGTTCTTGCTCCAATGTTCATCCTTCTCCAAGCTAGGCCCTTCATTTGTAAACAAAACAAATTTATCCAATTTAGGCAGCCTCATATTCTCATGAGCATTAGAATCATTACCAAGAAAGTACACAGTAATTTAATTGGCGTCTGTGAGCTCTAGTAATTGGTCCGTATATATGTGATGAGGGGCTGTGGGTGTAACAATGGTATTGATGTCCTCATCAAAGAAGAAGAATGGAGCAAGGCTGGAGTTGCGGATCATCCGGACACCGGCAGACGATCCGGACCGAGCAGACGATCCGGACGACCACCGGATGATCCGGCTAACGTGCCGAAGACAACGAAGCTTTCGACAAAGCCGGATCATCCGGACGATCGCCGGATCATCCGGACCCCGAACTACCGGATCATCGGACCCGCTGCGTCGTGACTTACCCCGCCGTGGCTTAGCACTATAAATAGACCTCCTCCTCCCCACTTTGAGGTTAGCATTGGATTAGCTCATATTTGTGTGAGAGCCTTTGCTCATCCACTCGGTTACTTCTCCTCGGAGATCGGGACCTCTTGGAGAAGATCCACCGGTGATTCAAGACCCCTATCTAGGGAAGAACATCAAGGCCTCCTCTTGGAGATGAGCGGTTCCTTTGTATCCTTACCTAGTTGACTTTGTATCTTGTGGATCTCTTCGTGTGTGGTGATCTAGCACTTGTGTGATCGATTCCTTGTTGGTTGAGTGATTCCTCTCTCGTTTTCCCCGTGTTTCCCCTTGTGCTTCTGCGTGTTCTTCGTGATTCCTCCGTAGGATCCACTCCAAACGTGAAAGATCGACGCTATAGGGTTCCACCTACATCACTTTTGGCCCAAGACAAGATAGAGTTCAAGTCTCTCACGTTACGGACTCAGATTCGGACTGCACAGACACACCTGACTCAAAACGTCAACAAATTTTTCATACGGACTCCAAATTGGGTGATTCTTTTTTTGTTGGAAAGTAGATTTTATGCTCTTTCCACATCAATTGGATTCACCTTAAAATTCGTCCGGGCGTTGAGTTATGGACGAAACAATCTGATCTTGCAGCAGAATCCGAGTCAAACTACAAGTCCAAAGGTGTTCGTCACCTCCACTTGGGCCCATTGGCCTTGTACGACCTAGGGTTAGTTTTAGGCTGCCTTGGGACGTCCTCCCACCTCCTTGGCCACCACCTTGCTCCTATATAAGTAGATCCGTCTAGTAGCTTTCCCCTTGGATTTGTTTAGTTGAAAGTTAGCCATTGCAACTTCGTGTACTTTGTTTGTGTCCAACGACCAGACCAAGACCGCTTACGGATCCCGCCTTTATCAATACTTCATATATACTGCAATATTCAGATTGCTTTTATCATATTCTTGCTTGTTCTTATTGCTTGCGAGAATAGACCTTCGTGGTCGAGTTGATTGTGCTCCGGCGTGGTCAATGACCTCTCGAGTTGGTTTAGCGATTGCTAAGGCATAGCGTCGTGCTGCGTTTGTGGTCGAATCGTCAAAGTCATCTTCACCAAATCGATAGTTATCATCTCATCGAAGATCGGGACACCCGCCTCTATCAAGTGGTATCGGTTTTCAGGTTGCTCGGTGAAATTTCCGGTTTTCCTAGATTAGATTTATTTTCTAACCTATTGTCCAAGAAAAAGCCACACAAAAAGTTAGATCTATTCATCCTTTATCCAAGCCGGTCTGAGCGTTTTCAATTTTCTATTCATTGCTTGCATAGTTGAATTATCGGTTGCATCGTCGTATCGAGTTGCTGGTCTTAGTGTCTAGTTCCTTTGGAGTTTGAGTTCTGTTCACATTAGTCACGCCGCGCTGCATCATTATCCCTTCGTTATCCACTATCCCATCCATTAATTTCCACCACGTACTCGCATTGTTCATTGTCATAATCGTAGTTAAGGTCACTCACATCTTCGCTTTGATCAATCTGCATCTTATCTAGTTTGTCTTGGAAGAGGAGAAAAAAGAAAAAGGAAAAAAAAAGGAAAAAAGAGAAAAGAAAAAAAGCATGAGAAAAAAAGAAAAAAAAATCGGATCTATCTAGAATCAATCTCGTACACGAATTCGGATTGGAATCATTTTGCGCACTGTAAATTAAAACAGGTGTGTCTTCTGATCTGAAGTCCGTTTTGGCTCGTGAGTACTCAAATTGAAGCTGGCGACGAGCGCATCTAAATAGTTGCAGAAGCTAGTTCAATATTTGACACCTCAAAATCGGCTTCTAAATAGGTCGTTTTGCCCTCGAAGTTCGTGAACACAGCTTGTTCCAATTTTTCAGGCCAGTTTTAGAATTCTTTGACTCCTCATATCAACTCGAATTGAGTGATTTTTTGCATTGGAAAGCTTGAGTTAGTAGCATTCTTTGAAAGAATTTATCAGAAAATTGTCTCAAACTTTTCAAGAGGAAAGTTGGAGAGAGTTGTTCTATATCACCTTGGCGGTTGTTTTCATCATTATCTTCACTACCGTTGTGATCTTCACTTATATCTTGCTGTCAAGAGCTACTTAGTATCCTTCATTGATGCTAGTTGTGCTACCGTGACCTCATTAGTGTTCTAGGATCGCGTCTCTAGTCGGTCTAGCCTAGGACCAGCCTGATGCGTCGTTGAGCATTTATTCAACATTGCATCTTTGAACTGATTATTGCTAAAAATTTGCTACCATATATAGCCAACCCAGCTCCACATATTTCTACACGTGTATCGTCGTTCCCGGCAATCGCTTTACACAATCTTGAGTTACATGACACGCTGGTTGCTGAACTTGTAAGATATTGATATTTGCTTTCTTGTGAGCACTTTACAACCACATCCTAGTAGTTCATAGGAACATTATTCTCGAATTTTGTTTCTTATTTCTACTAATCATGACAGGTTTGGAGATAGAAGTTCTTGGACGACGAACACATCATCACCATCACGAGTTGGGACAACACACACAAGCACATGGTCGAGTTACCTCTTTACCGTCATTTGAGGTAGATTTAATCCTGCTATTTATCTAGCTTGGTAGCTTGAAGTAGAACAAGTTTTTCGTCACCATGACTTTTACGAACTTGAGAGAGTAAGAGCTGCGACTAGAGCATTCTTGGTTTTGCTACATTTGGTGGAGTGTGCATTGTAAGAAAAACATTGATAACCAACCCACAACTTGGAAACATTTGAAAGATGTAATGAGACAACAATTTTTCCTCCTTACTATAAATCGTCAATTGCCCATAAATTTGAACAATTTAAACAAAGCAACAACAATGTTCATGCTTACTACCAAGAGTTCAAATCTTATATGCATCATTGTGACATAGAAGAATCTGAGGATGATACAATGAATAGATTTTTGGTGGTTTGAACCATGATATTGAGCAAGATTTGAGTATATTCCTCGTTGCATTCTTGGTATGTATGTTCGTGCTTGTACCTTTGAGAGCGATTCTGAGGAGGATGCATTGGTGACTACAACAACTACTATTCAGTTCATGCTCACCACCGCGGTTGGTTCCTCCACCGTTGCACCTACTAGAGCAGCCCTACCTTGGATTGTGAGAGCGACATCATCTCAAGAGTATGGTGCATTGTCTATGTCTGTACCTACATCAGCTACGTTTTTGTGACAAGGTAACAGCAATGGTATTGATGATATAACTTCACATGAGAATGATGCATCCTAGTTAACTTGAATGCATCATGTGTTGAGTTACACAGTGATTTGAGCACAACACCTATTTTAGAGAATCTTGATCTTGTCATGAATCGTCATGTGATCGGACAACTGAAATACCAACAATTTTGAGTGCATCCATTGAATTAACTGTTGATGCAAAAGAATCAATGTTTAATCATTTTGATATGACCTCTAATCTTGGTGATGATTACGTGTCGAATGACTTATTGCATGTTTGCTTATTTAAGCATGTTGTAGCATGTAAATTTGATGCAAGTAAGGTTTATTCACCAATGTTGGGATGGTTTAATGATGAACATTGTCAATCTTTTGAAATGAATAAGAGCTTCACTTATATGTGCAAACTGGGTTGCAATATTTTCATGCCTTCTACTTCTTGTGACAATATTATGGCTTTATATTTTATGAACTATGAAAGTTACTCATGCATACATGTGTCATATGTGCAAAAACAAAGAAAGTAAAATGGATGACATATTCATATACAACATGTACACATTGTCTTTTTGTTAGCCACATTTCAGATTAAGCAACGTCGAGGGCGGCTTTGTTTTCAAAAGGGGCGATGATGAGGATATGACTACCTTCGATATGACCCAAAATATTGCATACATGCATATTTGTCGGTGATTTCTAGTGCAAACTATTCAATAATCTATTTATGTTATCGAACAAAAATACTTCACACACTTTTGTGTTTTGTCTAATTGCAGGTGTATGGGACATTTGTACAATCCACATATGAAGATAAGGAAGAAAGAGATGTTTATTTGCTGTTCAAAAGTTCTCTCATGTCACTTTTGGCCCAAGAGAAGATAGAGTCCAAGTCTCTCACGTTACGGACTCAGATTCGGACTGCAGACACACCTGACTCAAAACGTCAACAACTTTTCATACGGACTCCAAATTGGGTGATTCTTTTTTGTTGGAAAGTAGATTTTATGCTCTATCCACCAATTGGATTCACCTTGAAATTCGTTTGGAGCGTTGAGTTATAGACGAAACAATATGATGCTCAGCAGAATCCGAGTCAAACTACAAGTCCAAAGGTGTTCGTCACCTCCACTTGAGCCCATTAGCCTTGTACGACCTAGGGTTAGTTTTAGGCTGCCTTGGGACGTCCTCCACCTCCTTGGCTGCCACCTTGCTCCTGTATAAGTAGATCCATCTAGTAGCTTTCCCTTGGGATTTGTTTAGTTAAAAGTTAGTCATTGCAACCGTGTGCCGTTTGTGTCCAACGACCAGACCAAGACCGCTTACGGATCCCGCCTTTATCAATACTTCATATATACTTAATATACAGATTGCTTTTATCATATTCTTGCTTGTTCTTGATTGCTTGCGAGGAATAGACCTTCAGCGGTCGAGTTGATTGTGCTCGGCGTGGTCAATAAGCTCTCGAGTTGGTTTAGCGATTGCTAAAGCGTAACGTCGTCTGCGTTTGTAGTCGGATCGTCAAAGTCATCTTCACCAAATCGATAGTTATCATCTCATCGAAGATCGGGACACCCGCCTCTATCGGGCTATATGCCTTATTCTCCTTGTTTTCGCGGATGGCATCTTTGTAACTCACGTGTGTGATAGCCAATAACAAAGGGCATTCACGGCATCGGTCGATATATATGTGGAAGCGATATCTCCTCTATAGAGGACAAGAAATTTTAGGGCAATCGGTAGCGCACGAGAAAATGAAGTACTTTCAAGGACTGCCATAGAATGGAGAGATGTTCATAGCGATTATAATTTTGTCATTGAGCCGTGTCGGACCCACAAGTACTCAAACTGCTTCGCCGGCCTGTGAATCTAGAAAATACTCCCCCTGCGCCGGGAGGCCGGAGTACCCTCAAATTCAGCCTTAAGCGAGGACTTTTTGGCCTAAAGTCATAGAACACCAATAAATCATTGTTTTTTAGACAAGTTTACGAACCCATTGGCACTACCTTTTGAAGGAAATTCGAGAGATTATGTTGCTTATAAACATTAGCCCCTGGTAGGGACAAACACACCTTCTGCGAGAGGCTCTATGATTGAGCGATCTCATTTGGCCGTAAATTGAAGAAAATCCAGCGACTATATGCCTTATTCTCCTTGTTTTACGCGGATGGCATCTGTAACTCATGCGGCGTGAAAGCCAAGAACAAAAGTGGCATTCTGGCATTGGTCGATATATATGTGGAAGCGATATCTCCTCTATAGAGGACAAGAAATTTTAGGGCAATCGAGGCAAAAGCGCGCGAGAAAATGAAGTACTTTCAAGGGCGCCATAGAATGGAGAGCGTTCACTAAAAGCAGTCATAATTTTGTCATTGAGTCCGTGTCGGACCCACAAGTACTCAAGCGGCTCTCGGTGGCCTTGAATCGAAAAATACTCCCGCTTGCACCGGAGGCGGAGTACCCTCAAATCGGCCTTAAGCGGGACCTTTTGGCCTGAAAGTCAAAGAACACCATTCGTTGCCGTTTTTGGACAAGTTTACGAACCCATTGGCACTTCCTTTTGAAGGAAATTGAAGATTATGTTTCTTATAAACATTAGCCCCCTTGTAGGGACAAACATACCTTCTGCGAGAGGCTCTATGATCCAGGGCAATCTCATTTGGCCGTAAATTGAAGAAAATCCAGCACTATATGCCTTATTCTCCTTGTTTTAGCGGATGGCATCTTTGTAACTCCGCAGCGTGAAAGGCAAGAACAAAAGGGCATTCGGCATCGGTCAATATATATGTGGAAGCGATATCTCCCTATAGAGGACAAGAAATTTTGGGAAAATCGGTAAAAAGCGCACAAGCAAATGAAGTACTTTCAAGGACTGCCATAGAATGGAGAGATGTTCACTAAAAGCAGTCATAATTTTGTCATTGGTCCGTGTCGGACCCACAAGTACTCAAACTACTCCCGGCGTGCGTGCGAATCAAAAATACTCCCTTGACACCGGAGACCGGAGTACCCTCAAATTCAGCCTTAAGCAGGACTTTTGGCCACGAAGTCATAGAACACCATTAAATCGCTGTTTTTGAGACAAGTTTACGAACAATTGCACTTTCTTTTGAAGGAAATTCGAGAGATTATGTTGCTTATAGACATTAGCCCCTGGTAGGGACAAATGTACCTTCTGCGAGATGCTCTCTGATCAAGGCAATCTCATTTGGCCGTAAATTGAAGAAAATCTAAGCGGCTATATGCCTTATTCTCCTTGTTTTTCGCGGATGGCATCTTTGTAACTAATGGCGTGAAAGCCAAGAACAAAAGTGGCATTCTGGCATCGGTCGATATATATGTGGACACGATATCTCCTCTATAGAGGACAAGAAATTTTAGGGCAATCGGTAAAAAGCACACGAGAAAATGAAGTACTTTCAAGAATTGCCATAGAATGGAGAGATGTTCACTAAAGCGGTCATAATTTTGTCATTGGTCCGTGTCGGACCCACAAGTACTCAAACTGCTCGTGGCGGCGCTTCGAATCGAGAAAATACTCCCTCTGTGCGGGAGGCCCGGTGATGTGGGTGGAACCCTAATTAAATCGATCTTTCACGTTTGGAGTGGGATCCTCGAAGAACACGATGAACGAGGAAAAGCAGGGAGAAATCACAAGGAAACACTCAAGAACAAGTCCAATCACACATCCACTAGACAATCAAACACACAAGATCACAAGGTACATGAACAACAACGGGAAAGATACAAGGTAAGGTTCATCACCAAAGGAGGTCTTGATGAAATCCTAGATGGATCTTCCCTAAAGAGGGTCTTGTATCCATGAGAGGATCTTCTCTAGATGGAGGTCTTGGCCTCCAATGGAGTAGTGGTCTCTCTCTCTCAAGAGTAGAGATAGGTAGGAGCAAAGCTCACTTAAGAATGAGCTATCACTTTGCTAACCCTAGAAAGGAGGTGGAGGAGGTCTATTTATAGCCCAATGGGCGAAGGGGTAATTGAGGGGCGAAGGGGTACACGGGCTGCGGCCCAAGTCACGCCTTGGTGGTCCGGATGATCCGGATGGTGGCGGATGATCCGGGTGTGAGGTCGAGGCGGCCGTCGGATGATCCGGCCGTCGGGCGACTTCTGTTGTCTTCGGGCGGATATCCGGATGATCCGGAGGGACGAATGATCCGGTGAGTCCGGATGATCCGGACGGCGGTCCGGATGTCAAGCTATCTTCGACCGCTCTCGTCTTCTTCTCCTTTCTTTCGTCTTCTCTTCCATGCTCCTTCGCGGATGGTGTAGGCGTGCGCTTGCGCTCACACTCCTCCTCGACATCCGTGATGTTCCGACAATACCTATGCATGCACAGGGAGAAGTGTCAAGTAGTATACCATCCTCGAGAGTGTCAAGTGAGCACGTGTAAAGGAGATGATTCACCTTTGTGTATGTGAAGTAGATGTCACGTGTCACTTGCCAAGTGGACTCTTGACATGGTGATGTCCGTGGGATGCTCGCATCATCCCTCCCCTTGGGAAAGATCCGACCTCGGATCGAAAACCAAATCACCATGAGAAAGAGATGGCTTCGCCGTGAGAAGTGGGCGTTCACCAAGTACTCGTCATCTTCAATCTCGCAATGGGCACTCTCAATGTCGCACCGTCTTGGGATTCCTTCAAAATGATCAAGGACAACAAACACTTGGAAAACAAATGTGGTTAGCGTTAGTGCAAAACCAAGCATTCAGAGGTGACTCACCAAACAAGTGTTGTCATCAAGCATAGCGTATTGTTTGACAAAGGATTGTGACATGGCATGTAAGCACATAAATTGAGCACAAGGAAAGATATCATGGGGACAAGCATGTAAATGTGAGGTAGAGATGCAAATATGTGTGACAAGAGCATAAGCATCCACCTCAAGTTTATAGCAAACATGGGCAAAGCGCTCAATGAAAGGTCTATGGTAGGCATAGGAATCATTCACAACACTAAAGAAGATAAGATGTCTAAACACATGGGGCAAGTGCAAGACAATCCAAGCATAACGTGCATAGGGTGTAGTGAAGATATCGTGGCACTCAACACAATAGAAAGAGCAATTGTTCATCATGTGTGAGGCAATCAAGTTAAGCATGTGAGAGGCATGAGCATATGTGTCATCAACCCAAGAAAGCAAGTAGTGGAACATGGGTGATGCAACATAGCGAGCAATCATAACAATCAAGGCAAGTATGCTAGTAGTGCGAAGATGAAACATACTAGGCGGAATCATGGCAAGCATGTCATTGGTGCAAATATTGGGCATGAATAATTCACATGTCATAGCACAAGCATGAAAGCAAGATATGAGGACAATAGCATGGGGCACATGATAAACATGGCAATAGCAACAAGGATCTCTACCAAGCATGCAAATACACATAGAAGTAGCATAATGATGAAACATGGGTAGATGCAAGCAAGGTCCTATTGCATGGCAAAGGCATAGAAGCAAGCATAGCATGCAAAGTGAACACGGTAAAATGAGCATAATGTGAGAAGTGGTAAATGGACCATAGCCGTGTGAGAGCCAAGTAGATGAGTTCTGCGTAGTCCTTGCGTGAAGGAGCAGTGGTAAGGATAGTCCACGGGATCCCAAATCGTCATTGCTCTCAAGAGCTCGTTTTGTCAACTCGTGGGATTGCGAGGTTGACAAGTATTCTGAGTACCTACACAAAGAGACACAAAGCGAAAGAAATTGTGTGTGTGGTAAATGTACACATCATCCATCATGATGTGTATGTGCGTGTGAGTTAGCACAAGATAGGCATCGCTCAAAGAAATTTGATGCATGGTATAGGAACATGTCATCCATCATGAAAGAATAGTTGTTATGTATGACACGATGGGGACACAAATTGAGCAAACAAGTATAAGGCACATCAAAAGCATGTTTATTCATGGGGAGCATATGGTGCGCACACATATTGGGATCATGCAATGGATGGGATGGATCAAAATCTCCTAAAATGTGTGAGGAAACTATGGGGGTCTCCTCATGAGCAATATCGGATACATCACATGGAGAAAGTGGACAACATCCAAAACAATGCATATCCGAAGCTAGGTGGTCATGGCATGGCATATGAGATAAATGATGCAAAGGGAGCATATCAATATCGTCACAAGAGAAACAAATGCCAATAACCATGGGCTTGTCATCTATGCCATAAGTGCAAATTGGGTTTATTTTAATGGCATATGCATAGTCACTATGAAGAGATTGCAAATAAGACATATGGTTGATCTCATGCATAGCATATGACAAGTCAAGCGGATTATCAAACATGATGTGACCTAAAGAATTGTCACAAGAAATCCTATGTAACATGGCATCACAACTAATAGACTCCTCAAGAGAATCATCATACTCATCATAAATGGGCAAATCATACTAGCATGAAGCATGGCAATAGGTGGATCAACATCATGCAAGCAATCGATGTCAAGAATGTCCACTAGTGGGACTAGAGCATCACCTTCACCTATGTTACCTTTGTCATTCCACTCAAGTGGTGTAGGTGAGGTAGGAAAGACCAAATGGTGGTCATCATCATCATCTTGATGGAACCATGTGGGCGGTGCATCATAATCCACCATGGCCATCGTCTTGTCCAAAGGGAGGGCGAAGTAAATCGAGGATCGGGCGTCATCATAAATGGTACCTAGCACCAAGCGAGAAGACACAATAGAGGTAGAGGTTAAGTCGTTAGTGTTGAAAGTGGCCTCACATGACCTATCAACTATCTCACTCTCTCTATGTGGTGGTTCACTCACTCCCTCAAAATAGGTGCACTCAAACTCACGTATGGTGGAGTCACTCATCTCATGCAAGTGGTGGGGTTGTGGCTCTCCTCACATGGGGTGTGGCAACTCATCATGTATGGGGCTAGTGGTAAAGTCACTCTCACTCTCAATATGGTGGCTCAAGTCACTCAAGTCATCATCGTCGCCGTGGTGAAGGGAAGTTCCCATGCTCAACCATCTCGTCGTGGTTGCCGTGGATGAAGGCGAAGATGGCACATCATCACTCTCGTCGTGGATGGAGGCCGAAGATGGCTCAACATCACTCTCGCCTCCTATGATGGAAGCATCATCCTTGCTCGCCACCTTGTCACTTGCCTCCAAAGCTTGGTCCTTGAAGGTCTCCGTAGTCGAACTTCGTCGCCTTGCGTCTTGAAAAAGATTAAAGTAGACTCGGCATCATCAATGCCACAAAGAGGGATGGCGGTGAAGTCGCACTTGGGAGCATCGTCTTGGAGCTTGTCGGCCTTGTACATCATGGTGGTACTAGCCTCATGCTTGTCGTGAGAAGCTTGAGTCGCCATGAAGTTTGCTTGGGGTGGAGAAGTCTTGTCCTTCATGAGTTCTTGTTCGCCTTGAGAGCACCAATGTAGTAGTCGTCGATGGACTTGTAGTTCTCGAGGAAGATGGTCTTGGAGATGTCGTTGTGCAATCCCATCATGAAGTGGAACTTCATCGAAATGGGAATTCGTCCACGCTGGCTCGTCGTAAAAGCAATCATCATCTCCTTGAAGTACTTGTCGATGGACTTGGATCCTTGGGTGGTGTTCTCCAATTGGCGTCGAAGTTGTTCCGTGTAGGTTGGAGGCACAAACTCTGGCCGTAAAGCTCTCTTCGTCTTGGGCCAACTCATGTCGTAGTACTCAGAAGGTGTGTGAAGCCACCATGCCAATGCATAGTCGTGGAAGTTTCTTGTGGCGCACTTCACTTGATCTTGGAGACGAACTTGATGTAGCAGAGGTAGTCATCCATCAAAGCGCTCCCACTCGAGGTACTCCTCGGGTTCTTGAGTCCCATAGAAAGGAATCTTGTGGTCGATTAATCGAGGTCGTAGTAGCTCGTGGAAAGTCGCGGACTTGAGCTTGGGTAGCTTCTCTTGCGTGTAGTCTTGAGGTTCTTGTTGGCGAAGATGTCGTATGTCCGTGGCGAAGATGCCTTGAAGTCGCTTGGCGAAGATGCCAAGGAGATGGTGAAGTCGTTGGCGCTTGTTGGTGTAGAGCTCTTGACCTTCACATTCTTGTTGGTGATGGTGTCGATGCCGATGTGATCTTGCGGAGATGGTACGGAAGTCTTTGCACTTGAGCGTCTTCTCGAAGATGAGGAAGACCACTTGCGGTTCTTGATGAGAGGCCTTGATCTCCTCAATGCGCTTGTCCATCTTGGCGTCGGAGTTGTTGTTCATGGCATCGAACTTCGTCGTTGTTGTTATAGACCCGAAGGTGAAATGCCTTGCCTATCCATCACAAGACTTCGAGTAGAGGTGAGTAGGAAATGAGATAAACAATACCAAGTTACCTTTTCCCAAAGTTGAGGATGTATCTTGTTTCACTCAATGTGAGATGAAAGAATAGTGAAATTGGTACGAGACTTGTTCCTCACACCTATCAAGTAAAGCTTATGGTAGAGCTCGGTGAGGATAGTGGCACAAAAATTTAATGCAAAATGTTAGCAGAGTCAATAATGTTGAAAAAGATTCACAAATTACGCAAGTGAAACAAGTAGACCAATAGCAATGAAAGGTACGGAAACACACACGGATAGATAAATGGAATTCGTGCAACCAAGGAATGAGCACAAAGCGTGGAATCCACGGAAGCGCTCGTGTTGCACAACTCAAGAGGCAGCTATACGATTGCTCAATAGGCGGATCGACACTTGTGCACAACCTATAAGATGCAAAATGGATATTCTTTCTATCCCAAGTATGCTATGTATGTATGGTTTCGGTGTTTCTCACAAGCATGATATCATATGATGTAGATTTTGGTATAGCTCTTATGTGCAATGGGGTATGATGCTATGGCACTTGCTCACGAGCTCTTTGATCTCTTTTGCTTAAAAGCTTTTCTCCTTTTTTTCTATGGCCACTTTTGCACAATGCACAAACCAAGATAGCAATTGTGTATATCACGAGGAACAAACTTGAGGCACAATGGAAGATATGATGCCAATATGATATGGTATGTATGCAATGGAAGGTATGGACCACTAATGTGCACAAGTAGCGTTGACGGCAATACTCAAATGGCTAGTCTCGATAGGTAAGTGGCCTTAAAATGGGCTAGGGGTTAACAATGCAATTGCAAGGAATATACAATGGTGTCGTCGAGGTTACCGTCCTTGGCAATGATGAGGCGGTGTTGCCGATGTCGACCCGTTCTAGTTAGCGAAACACCCTAGGAAGCGGAAAAACCGCAAACTCAAAATCCAAAGGCAAATGTCAAATGGTGGTAGCGGAAGCGGTGGTGGTTTGCACTTTCGGCAATGCTGATGAGGACATGACTACCTTGGATATGACCAAAAATATTGCATACATGCATATTTGTCGGTGATTTCTAGTGCAAACTATTCAATAATCTATTTATGTTATCGAACAAAATACTTCACACACTTTTGTGTTTTGTCTATTGCAGGTGTATGGGACATTTGTACAATCCACATATGAAGATAAGGAAGAAAGAGATGTTTATTGCTGTTCAAAAAGTTCTCTTACGTCACTTTTGGCCCAAGAGAAGATAGAGTCCAAGTCTCTCACGTTTTGGACTCAGATTCGGACTACCTGACATACCTGACTCAAAACGCCAACAACTTTTTCATACGGACTCGAATTGGGTGATTCTTTTTGTTGGAAAGTAGATTTCATGCTCTTTCCAGCAAAATTGGAATCTGTAAAAAGCCGTCCGGAGCATTGAGTTGTGGACAAAACAATCTGACGCTGCACCAGAATCCGAGTCAAACTACAAGTCCAAAGGTGTTCGTCACCTCCACTTGGGCCCATTGGCCTTGTACGACCTAGGGTTAGTTTTAGGCTGCCTTGGGACGTCCTCCCACCTCCTTGGCCGCCACCCCTTGCTCCTATATAAGTAGATCCATCTAGTAGCTTTTCCCTTGGGATTTGTTTAGTTAAAAGTTAGCCATTGCAACTTCGTGTACTTCGTTTGTGTCCAACGACCAGACCAAGACCGCTTACGGATCCCCACCTTTATCAATACTTCATACATAAAATTGGCTCAAACTTTTCAAGAGGAAAGTTGGAGAGAGAGTTGTTGTATATCCTGCTTGGTAGTTGTTTTTCATCATTATCTTCACTACCGTTGTGATCTTCACTTCTATCTTGCTGTCAAGAGCTACTTAGTATCCTTCATTGATGCTAGTTGTGCTCTTCTGCCGTGACCTCATTAGTGTTCTAGGCTCGCGTCTCTAGTCCGGTCTAGCCTAGGACCAGCACGATCACACCGTCGTTGGCGTTTATTCAACATTGCATCTTTGAATTGATTATTGCTAATTTTTGCTACCATATATAGCCAACCCAGCTCCACATATTTCTACACCGTGTATACATCGTTCCCCGGCAATCGCTTTACACAATCTTGAGTTACTTGACACGGCTGGTTTACTGTCACCACCTGCCGCATGGTAAGAACTTGTAAGATATTGATATTTGCTTTCTTGTGAGCACTTTACAACCACATCCTAGTATTTCATAGGAGCGTTATTCTCGAATTTTGTTTCTTGTTTCTACTAATCATGACAGGTTTAGGAGATAGAAGTTCTTGGACGACGAACACATCTTCACCATCACGAGTTGGGACAACACACACAAGCACATGGCCAGGTTAGCTCTTTACCGTCATTTAAGGTAGATTTAATCCTGCTATTTATCTAGCTTGGGAGCTTGAAGTAGAACAAGTTTTTAGTCACCATGTTTTTTGAACTTGGCGAGTCTGTTGTCACTAGAGCATTTACTGGTTTTATTCATTTGGTGGAGTGTGCATTGTAAGAAAAACATTGATAGCCAACCCACAACTTGGAAAGATTTGAAAGATGTAATGAGAAAACAGTTTTCCCTCCTTACTATCGTCGTGAATTGCCCATAAATTTGAACAATTTAAACAAGGCAATAACACTGTTCATGCTTACTACCAAGAGTTCAAATCTTATATGCATCATTGTGACATAGAAGAATCGAGGATGATACAATGAATATATTTTTGGTGGTTTGAACCATGATATTCAAGCAAGATTTCAGTATATTCCTCGTTGCATTCTTGGTATGTATGTTCGTGCTTGTACCTTTGAGAGCGATTCTGAGGAGGATGCATTGGGTGACTACAACAACTACTATTCAGTTCATGCTCACCACCGCGGTTGGTTCCTCCACCATTGCACCTACTAGAGCAGCCCCACCTCGGATTGTGGCGCGACATCATCTCAAGATTATGGTGCATTGTCTCGTCTTTACCTACATCAACTTCGTCTTTGCGACAAGGTAACAGTAAAGGTATTGATGATATAACTTCACATGAGAATGATGCATCCCTAGTTAACTTGAATGCATCATGTGTTGAGTTACTGGTGATTTGAGCACAACACCTATTTTAGAGAATCTTGATACTCTCATGAATCGTCATGTGATCAAACAATGAAATACCAACAATTTTACACCCATTGAATTAACTGTTGATGCAAAAGAATCAATGTTTAATCATTTTGATATGACCTCTAATCCTGGTGATGATTACTGTGTTGAATGACTTATTGCATGTTTCCTTATTTAAGCATATTGTAGCATGTAAATTTGATGCAAGTAAGGTTTATTCACCAATGTTGGGATGGTTTAATGATGAACATTGTCAATCTTTTGAAATGAATAAGAGCTTCACTTATATGTGCAAACTGAGTTGCAATATTTTCATGCCTTCTACTTCTTGTGCTAATTTTTTGGCTTTAGATTTTATGAACTATGCAAGTTACTCATCTATTCATGTGTCATATATGCAAAAATCAAGGGAAGTAAAAATGGATGACATATACATATACAACATGTACACCTTGTCTCTTTTTGTTAGCCACATTTCCAGATTAAGCAACGCCGGGGGCGACTTTGTTTTCAAGAAGGGAGGATGATGAGGACATGACTACCTTGGATATGACCAAAATATTGCATACATGCATATTTGTCGGTGATTTCTAGTGCAAACTATTCAATAATCTATTTATGTTATCGAACAAAAATACTTCACACACTTTTGTGTTTTGTCTAATTGCTGGTGTATGGGACATTTGTACAATCCACATATGAAGATAAGGAAGAAAGAGATGTTTATTGCTGTTCAAAAAGTTCTCTCACGTCACTTTTGGCCCAAGAGAAGATAGAGTCCAAGTCTCTCACGTTTTGGACTCAGATTCGGACTACTGCAGAACATACCTGACTCAAAACGCCAACAACTTTTTCATACGGACTCGAATTGGGTGATTCTTTTTGTTGGAAAGTAGATTTCATGCTCTTTCCAGCACAATTGGAATCACCTTAAAATCCGTCCGGAGCGTTGAGTTGTGGACGAAACAATCTGACGCTGCAGCAGAATCCGAGTCAAACTACAAGTCCAAAGGTGTTACGTCACCTCCACTTGGGCCCATGAGCCTTGTACGACCTAGGGTTAGTTTTAGGCTGCCTTGGGACGTCCTCCCACCTCCTTGGCCGCCACCCGTTGCTCCTATATAAGTAGATCCATCTAGTAGCTTTTCCTTTGGGATTTGTTTAGTTAAAGTTAGCCATTGCAACCGTGTGCCGTTTGTGTCCAACGACCAGACCAAGACCGCTTACGGATCCCCATCTTTATCAATACTTCATACATACTCGCAATATTCAGATTGCTTTTATCATATTCTTGCTTGTTCTTCGATTGCTTGCGGAATAGACCTTCGTGGTCGAGTTGGTTATGCTCAGGCGTGGTCAATAACCTCTCGGAGTTGGTTTAGCGATTGCTAAAGCATAGCGTCGTTACTGCGTTTGTAGTCGGATCGTCAAAGTCGTCTCCACCAAATCGATAGTTATCATCTCATCGAAAGATCAGGACACCCCGCCTCTATCAAATCGGAAGTGGAATGATGGTCTATACCGTGTCGGAGTTGAAGTTGTCGTCCCTAAGTAGCCAAAACACCTTAGGAGACACAAGCCACAACTCAAACAAGCTCAAACAACAATTGGGTTAAGTTGGGTTGTCGGGAAGTGTATGGTGGGAAGGTTATGTGGAAGTGGTGGTGGTGGTGGTTGATGAATAAGCAACCGTCCCTAAGTAGCCAAAACACCTTAGGAGACTCAAGTCACTACTCAAACAACCTCAAATCAAGACCCTATCTGGGAAGAACATCAAGGCCTCCTCTTGAGATGAGCGGTTCTTTGTATCCTTACCCTAGTTGACTTTGTATCTTGTGGATCTCTTACGTTGTGGTGATCTAGCACTTGTGTGATCGATTCCTTGTTGGTTGAGTGATTCCTCTCTCGTTTTGATGTTTCCCCTTGTGTACATGTGCTTCGTGATTCCTCCGTAGGATCCACTCCAAGCGTGAAGATCGGCTGCAGGGTTCCACCTACATCACTTTTGGCCCAAGACAAGATAGAGTTCAAGTCTCTCACGTTACGACTCGATTCGGACTGCAGACACACCTGACTCAAAACGTCAACAAATTTTTCATACGGACTCCAAATTGGGTGATTCTTTTTGTTGGAAAGTAGATTTTATGCTCTTTCCACATCAATTGGATTCACCTAAAATTCGTCCGGGCGTTGAGTTATGGACGAAACAATCTGATGCTGCAGGAATCCGAGTCAAACTACAAGTCCAAAGGTGTTCGTCACCTCCATGGGCCCATTGGCCTTGTGACCTAGGGTTAGTTTAGGCTGCCTTGGGACGTCCTCCACCTCCTTGGCCACCACCCTTGCTATATAAGTAGATCCGTCTAGTAGCTTTCCCTTGGATTTGTTTAGTTGAAAGTTAGCCATTGCCCGTGTTACTTTGTTTGTGTCCAACGGAACCAGACCAACCGGATCCGCCTTTATCAATACTTCATATATACTAATATTCAGATTGCTTTTATCATATTCTTGCTTGTTCTTGTTGCTTGGGAATAGCCGTGGTCGAGGTTGTTATTGTGCTCCGGCGTGGTCATGACCTCTCGAGTTGGTTTAGCGATTGCTAAGGCGTAACGTCGTGCTGCGTTTGTAGTCGAATCGTCAAGTCATCTTCACCAAATCGATAGTTATCATCTCATCGAAGATCGGGACACTCTATCAAGTGATCAGTTTTCAGGTTGCTCGGTGAAATTTCGGTTTTCCTAGATTAGATTTATTTTCTAACCTATTGTCCGAGAAAAACACAAAAAAAGTTAGATCTATTCATCCTTTATCCAAGCGATTGATTTAATTTTATTCATTGCTTGCATAGTTGAATTATCGATTTTCATCGTGTCTCGGTTCTGGTCTTAGTGTCTAGTTCCTTTGAGTTTCTATTCATTCTTATCCATCATTCCCTTCGTTATCTCCCATCCATTAATTTCCACCACGCTACGCATTGTTCATTGTCATAATCGTGAGTTAAGGTCACTCACATCTTACAATCATCCCATCTTATCTGTTTGTCTTGGAAGAGGAGAAAAAAGAGAAAAAGGAAAGAAAAAAGGAAAAAGAGAGAGAAAAAAGCATGAGAAAAAGAAAAAAATCGGATCTATCTAGAATCAATCTCGTACGAATTGGATTGGAATCATTTGCGCCTTTTTGGTAAAACAGGTGTGTCTTCACAATCTGAAGTCCGTTTGGCTCCGTGAGTACTCAAATTGAAGCTGGCGACGAGCGCATCTAAATAGTTGAGAAGCTAGTTCAATATTTGACACCTCAAAATCGGCTTCTAAATAGTCGTTTGCCCTCAAGTTCGTGAACACACTTGTTCCAATTTTTTCAGGCAGTTTTAGAATTCTTTGACTCCTCATATCCTTTCGAATTAGTGATTTTTTGCATTGAAAGCTTGAGTTAGTAGCATTCTTTGAAAAATTTATGAAAATTGTCTCAAACTTTTCAAGAGGAAGTTGGAGAGAGTTGTTCTATATCCTTGGCGGTTGTTTTCATCATTATCTTCACTACGTTGTGATCTTCACTTATATCTTGCTGTCAAGCTACTTAGTATCCTTCATTGATGCTAGTTGTGCTACACAGTGACCTCATTATTCTAGGATCGCGTCTAGTCCAGTCTAGCCTAGGACCAGCACAATGCAAATCGTTGAGCATTTATTCAACATTGCATCTTTGAACTGATTATTGCTAAAAAATTTGCTACCATATATAGCCAACCAGCTCCACATATTTCTACACGTGTATCGTCGTTCCCAACAATAAACTTTACACAATCTTGAGTTTACATGGCACTTTGGTTGCTGAACTTGTAAGATATTGATATTTGCTTTCTTGTGAGCACTTTACAACATCCTAGTAGTTCATAGGAACATTATTCTCAATTTTGTTTCTTATTTCTACTAATCATGAGTTTCGGATAGAAGTTCTTGGGCGGCAGACACATCATCACCATCACGAGTTGGGAACACACACAAGCACATGGTCAGTTACCTCTTTACCGTCATTTGAGGTAGATTTAATCCTGTTATCTAGCTTGGTAGCTTGAAGTAGAACAAGTTTTAGTCACCATGACTTTTGAACTTGAGAGAGTAAGAGCTGCGACTAGAGCATTCTTGGTTTTGTACATTTGGTGGAGTGTGCATTGTAAGAAACATTGATAACCAACCCACAACTTGGAAACATTTGAAAGATGTAATGAGACAACAATTTTTCCTCCTTACTATAAATCGTCAATTGCTTCATAAATTTGAACAATTTAAACAAAACAACAACAATGTTCATACTTACCAAAGGTTCAAATCTTATATGCATCATTGTGACATAGAAGAATCGAGAGATGATACAATGAATAGATTTTTGGTGGTTTGAACCATGATATTGAGCAATTTGATATATTCCTCGTTGCATTCTGGTATGTATGTTAGGTGCTTGTACCTTTGAGAGCGATTCTGAGGAGGATGCATTGGTGACTCTACAACTACTATTCAGGTTCATGCTCACCACCTTGGTTGGTTCCTCCACCGTTGCACCTACTAGAAGCAGCCTACCTTGGATTGTGAGGCGACATCATCTCAAGAGTATGGTGCATTGTCTATGTCACCCTACATCAGCTCGTTTTTGTGACAAGGTAGCAATGATGGTATTGATGATATAACTTCACATGAGAATGATGCATCCTAGTTAACTTGAATGCATCATGTGTTGAGATTACTGGTGATTTGAGCACAACACCTATTTTAGAGAATCTTGATCTTTATCATGAATCGTCATGTGATCGAACAAGCTGAACCAACAATTTTGAGTGCATCCATTGAATTAACTGTTGATGCAAAGAATCAATGTTTAATCATTTTGATATGACCTCTAATCTTGGTGATGATTACGTATCCGAATGACTTATTGCATGTTTGCTTATTTAAGCATGTTGTAGCATGTAAATTTGATGCAAGTAAGGTTTATTCACCAATGTTGGGATGGTTTAATGATGAACATTGTCAATCTTTTAGAAATGAATAAGAGCTTCACTTATATGTGCAAGCTGAGTTGCAATATTTTCATACCTTGTGACAATATTATGGCTTTATATTTTATGAACTATGAAAGTTACTCATGCATACATGTGTCATATGCAAAAACAAAGAAAGTAAAATGGATGACATATTCATATACAACATGTACACATTGTCTTTTGTTAGCCACATTTCCAGATTAAGCAACGTCGAGGATGGCTTTGTTTTCAAAAGGGGCGATGATGAGGATGACTACCTTCGATATGACCCAAAATATTGCATACATGCATATTTGTCGGTGATTTCTAGTGCAAACTATTCAATAATCTATTTATGTTATCGAACAAAATACTACACACTTTGTGTTTTGTCTAATTGCAGGTGTATGGGACATTTGTACAATCCACATATGAAGATAAGGAAGAAAGAGATGTTTATTTGCTGTTCAAAAGTTCTCTCATGTCACTTTTGGCCCAAGAAGATAGAGTCCAAGTCTCTCACGTTACGGACTCAGATTCGGACTGCTGCAGACACCCTGACTCAAAACGTCAACAACTTTTTCATCTGGACTCCAAATTGGGTGATTCTTTTTTGTTGGAAAGTAGATTTTATGCTCTATCCACCAATTGGATTCACCTTGAAATTCGTTTGGAGCGTTGACCACTCATATAATCCAAACTTAGTTTTAAATGCTGTTTTCCATTCATCTCCCAATTTCATACGAATTTGATGGTATCCACTCATAAATCAACTTTGGAGAATATTGTAGAGCCACTCAATTCATCAAGCATATCATCTAGCCTAGGAATAGGGTGGCGATAACGAATAGTAATATTATTGATGCCTCTACAATCAACACACATCGTGCGTACCATCCTTTTCGGCACTAGAATAATAGGAACAACACAAGGACTAAAGGGATTAGCGTATATAACCTTTGTCGGCAGCTCTTACTTGGCGCATAATCTCCGTCTCCTCTGGATTGAGTGCGGTATGGTGCACGGTTGGGTAATGATGCAGGGAATTAAGTCAATTTGATGCTCAATCCCTCGAATAGGTGGTAATCCGGTGCACGTCTTGTGGAAGAGCGTCGGCGAACTCTGCAAAATGTTAGTGACGAGGGGCAAAAGGAAAACCGTCCTCGAATGAAAATAATGCCTCTTTGCACACAAAAGCATAGCAAATAGATTTGCTAAAATCTAGCTCATCAATATCAGATTTGGTGGCAAGTAAACATGCACTTTTCAATTTAATTTGAACACAGATAGATGGTTTATTATTAGGCTTCATGTGTTGCTCAAATTCTTTTACCACAATCTGATTTTCACTCTTATTTTCTCTGTTTTGCTTTATTAGCTCTATTAATATCATCTTTCAAAATGGACTCGAGAGTCATAGGAAGCAAAGTAATATTTTATCCTTATGAACAAGAGTATCTTGATTGTTTCAACCATGGTGTCAAATTTTATCAAATTGCCATGGTCTACCAAGTAACAAGGAACATGCTTGCATAGGTACCACATCACAATCAACATAATCAGCATATGTAGAGATACTAAAATGCACACGAGCAGATCGTGTTACCTTCACCTTGCATTGTTGTTGAACCATTGGATGTAGTAAGGATGTGGATGTGGTCTTGTGGTGAGAATAGCTTCTCCACCATCTCCGTGCTAGCCAAGTTGTTGCAGCTCCCTCCATCTATGATGGCCTTGAATAGAGCGTTCCTTCACAACTCCTTTGTATGGAACAAATTATGCCTCGATTTTGCTCGACTTGTAACTGCACACTCAAAACCGTTGGCAACTAAACATTCATACCTATCGGCATCTTGACAGCCATGTATTGTGTCTCATGATCAGAATCATCTCCACGTGTTCCTCATGTGTAATAAGAGCCAAAGTCTCCTCATCATAGTCACTAAGCGGACTCATACCCACCATCCTCGTAGCAATCATCACCCTTGAGATTTGCATTCTCTAAAATGTCCTCTTCCCTTACAGACGACAAATAATATCACTTGTGTGCCTGTTGGCGCCATGGAAGAAGAAGAGCTCTGTCAGGGCCAGCAGTGTGCTCTTGCGAGATAGTGGTGGTTGTGCACTGCTTTCTTGTATCACGGTTGGAGGTGGCACTGAAGGAGGTGATGGTGCGATGGAAGTAGATGATGCCGTGGTGTCCATGATGAAGGTCGACCTGCGAAAAGTTAGTGCTGCGCCAATGCATCGATCCACTTCATGTTGACTTTACAAGCAAGATGGAATAAGCAGTGATATTATTATAATCCTTATAGTCTAGAATGGTGCGAATCTCTCTATTTAATCCACCAGGAAAGCGTGCAAGCATAGCTTCATTCTCCTCAAGAATACCACATCTAATCAAGCGGTTTGTAATTCGATAATATTCTTCTCTGAGTTTTCCTTGTCTTAAGCGCTGCAATTTTGAAGTAATTCACGTTGATAATATGGTGGAACCCAGATCGCATAGCAGTTTTCAAAGCAGCCCAAGTAGTGGGCTGGATATAATCTACAATGTTGAGACCACCAAACACATGCCAAGCTAGTGAAAGCACAAGCAATGACGAACACATCTCTCCTCGGGATATTGTAAACATGTAAATCGTTGTTCGGTTTCTAACTCCCAAGTAAGATATATATCGGAACATATCTACCCTCAAATGGTGGAATATTCAATTTCAGTTTAGGGAGATGGTCATGATCTAGTACTGAGGGAGCCTAATATTGCCATTATTTTCATGTGGGCGACCTGGTGGTTGTGGTGCTGGTGGTTGCGCGTGGTTGATGTTGATCAACCTCATCCTCATAATAGTCCACATACTCATCATCCTCCTCGGTACCACCGGCGATGTGAGAGCCAAAGAAGCACCAACAGAGATGGCGGCACGAGAATTTTGCCTGCTCAATAGGAACCGTGAGCTCGTCCATCTTGATTCGGAAGGGCGTAGTTGTTGTCGTTGTAGAGTCGAAAGGTGCAGCGGCGGTGGTTGTGGAAAGCGAGCAATTCATCAAACTTGCTATCAAGCTTTGTTTCAACGTCTTCTCAATGCCATCTATCTTCTCCATGGCCTCATCAAATCTGTTTAGCACATCTTACTGTCCAATCATCATTTCTTGAAACTTATCATGTAGCATTTGTTAGTCGAGGTTCTCCCAATCAGTCTCATCGACTTGTGATCCTGCCATGGTTAGTAGCAATAGAAACATACAAGAATATGATCCTCTGAGACTACTAGGAAGTGGTGGTGGTGGTGTGGTGGACGGTCACAAATCCGTCAAGCAAATCTCAAATTCTTACAGTTCTTACCCAATGACGGTGATCGGAACCGTTGTAGTCAAAACTCTCAAAGCTTAGCTATAGCGATTACGAGGAGAATCAAGCATACGGCGTAGATGTATGTGGAGCTGGGAAGGCTTATAATATGGTAGCAAAAAGGTCGACAATAATCAATTCGAGAGATGCAAAAGTTGAATAAGCGCTCAGCAGCGATCTTTGCTGGTCCTAGGCTGAACCGTGCTAGAGGCGAGCCTAGAACACTAACAAAATCGCGCTGCGTAAACAAGGGAGGCACACTCTGAATTTTTTTCGCTTTTTTTGCTTTTATTTTTCGCTGTTTTTTTTTGAAAAATCACTATAATGGCGAGTGTCTCAAAACTCTTCGAGTCAATGATAGGATGGGCACGAAATTTTTTGACCAATTTTTTTTTATTGCTGGACCCAAAACTGAAGCAGGTCAAAAAACTTTCTATTTGTTGTCTCATCGGACCTCAATTTTTTTTGAAACCAACCTCTTCTCGATGCAAAGATTGCTGGAATCGAAACCTACTCGGACAAGAAACGAATCGGAAATTAGATGGATCCGAAAACAAATCTAATATGCAAGGAACTTCGGATTGGTGGTGGATATATGGTGGTGGTATATGCAGCGGTGGTGGTATATGGCAGCGGTGGTGGTATATGGATCAGTTGAGCGGTGGCGGATAAGCGGTGGTGGTAGATGGCGAGCGATGATGCGTCTTGGCGGGTGACAACTTATGACCGAACTTCGAAACTCTAAAGACTAGACTCTAAGACCAGCAACTAGACACGACGATGCAACATAAATTCAACAACGCAATCTGAAAAGATTATGCAAAGGCTCGATTGGTTGGATATGATGACCTAACGTAATTTTTTTGGCTTTTTCATGGACTTGGGTATGAAGAACAGACTCGATCTAAACTAAAGCGTAAAATCTCACGAGCAACACAAATCGATACCACTTGATAGAGGCAAAGGTGTCCGTCTTCGATGAGATGGTGGATTTCGCTTTGGTGTAAGTCGACTTTTACGATCCGACTACTGAGCGTCAGGGGCGTCGGCGCTATATGTCGCTAAACCAACTCGAGAGGTTATTGACCACGCCGAGACACGATCAACGACCACGAAGGTCTTTCCTGACAAGCGAAGAACAAGCAAGCTGAGATTGCAATCTGGATATTGTGAATATAAGATGAAAGCTTTATTGATTAAGGTGGGGTTACTGGCGCCTTTATGCAGTCGTTGAACACAAGCGAAATCTGTGAAGTTGCACTATGGCGAACTTTTGATCTAAACAAAACCCAAAGTCTAAGCGGTGCCCTAAGGGCTGTATATATGGAGGAAGAGGGAGAATTTCGTGGCCCTTGGTGGAGGGTCAAAACTAACCCTATCTCTTGTTTCCCACACATACGGACTCTAAAATAGCCTATACTAATGTATTTCGAAATTACATGGGCCTGGCCCAATAATAAGGTGCTGACACCTAGAATAGCCTCTGGACGAAATTTGAAGTGGCATCTTGTATATTTCGTCCAAGGCTTCATGCACTCATTATGGTGGCCTCAAAGTCTGAAATCATCACTTGTAACTCCATTCTTGTCCCCTTGCATGCCATCATCTCCATGCTTGTTCTTGCTCCAATGTTCATCCTTCTCCAAGCTAGGCCCTTCATTTGTAAGCAAAACAAATGTATCAATTTAAGCGACATCATATTCTCATGAACATTAGAATCATTACCAAAAGCGAAAGTACAGTAATTAAGTTGGCGTCTTGACTCTAGTAATTGGTCCGTATGTATAGCGGCGAGGGCTGTGGGTGTAACAATGGTATTGATGTCCTCATCATCGAGCTTGGTCGGATGATCCGAGAAATCCGGATGATCCGGGTTAATCGGCTCGGTTGGAAATCGGACGCGTGGGTTATCCGGACGTCGGGGCATCCGTGATCGAAGTCCGGATGATCGGAGATGGTTGGATGATCGGGCTGGTCAATCCGCTCGGGATTTGCTTTCGTGGAGGCAATTTTTGGGGAAATGGATGATTTGGAGCAAAATTTGAGGATTTATGGATGGAAGGTGGGAAACTTGGGAGATGCTAGATCCACTTGAAACCAAGCAAATCCATGGATCAAAATCAACAAAACATCATCAAACCAACAAATCACAAAAAATTTGGGGCTATTTTGGTGGGGATTTTGGTTAGGGAAATCAAGCAAAGAAGGCTAAGCGGTGGGAGGGCTCCAAAAAGTGATCAACGTGGCTCATAACTATGATGGGGTCCCTAATTAAAGTCTTTCCTTTGGGTGGGTCCCTCAAGAAAGAGAAGGGAAAAGCAAAATCAAAGGGAAACACTGCAACCAAAAATAAGCAATAAAACCCAAGCCAAAGGTTAAAAAGGGAAAGTACAATTTACCCAAAAGGGGCTTGT